>JAODUK010014958.1:0-27658 GCA_027564635.1 Typhlichthys eigenmanni | reverse complement strand
TTTTAATACAGGTTCTGTAGCACAAACTCAGTAACTCGATCATAATTCCAAAGCCCCGCCCACAGGCCTGAGAGTGCCCCGGTCTGAGAGTGCCCATCTGCAGCTTCTTTAAAAAAGGGACAGAATGTGCTGTCAAATGGTACCGTACGGTACTGCCTCACACTAACGTTACTGGGCTACGTTACACGAGCATTTGCGTGAAGTTAGTAGGCCTACGGTAGAATTAATGCTAGCTAACCATCTTATCAATCATTAACAGTTTACGGTACGGTAGATAAAAAGATGACGAATGTACGGCGTTAACTTGTGGTGAAGTAGGCTACCGTTCAGAACACACTGTCTCAGTAGATACTGGAATAAAAATTATTCCAATCTCTTTGATAAACGTCCAACTTTTAACAAAGAATAAACTTTATTTAGCTAGTACCGGTAATTAAAGTAAAATATTCGAGAATACATTGTGGAGTCAAAATGTCTCGGTATCAATTACCGATACGGTAGGTCTACCGTAGCTCCACTCTGAAATAGGCTACAAAACAACTGTTTTAACGATGTCTGTTATTTCTGACGGTATATTGACAAACGGTAAATTAAAAAGTTGAAATATTCTGAAGTTATGTTAACAGTTTGACCACAATATTTTTCGTTTTGCCTGACCTGGACAAAACACCGCTGTCTGTCTGCAGCTGTTTCACCGCTGGTCTGAATTAAAACTGCAGTTAAGTTCCGACCGCTCCGACCACTGACCCGCCGGACACGGGCCAGACTCGGCCAACATGACGTTTGCCGACTCTGATTCTGCTGAAACTGCCAGACTCGGTCTTGGTCTGTGCCGAGTCCGTTTGCCGACTCTGACACTCTGCCGATTGTGCAGAGTCTGAGAACAGAATCGGCATAGACTCACTGTGCTAGCTGGGGTGGTCCTCCGCGCCGCCTCGCATTGTGAAACAAAGCGTACGGTATAGTGCTACGGCTTTGTTGTTGTGAGTGGTGTTCGCCACTTTGTTTGATGTTACAATTTACAGCAAGTATCAGATTAATTTATAAACATAAGCTATAGCGAAATGCAAGTTATTTGTTGAATTTGACAAAATTTGTATCATCTTACATTTAAATTGCAATAGCTGACTATACTTTTAATTAGGGCTGTGTAGGCCTACTGGCAAAAATCTTGTGATACCACATATCCAGGCGCCACAATTCGACATATTGCAATACTGTAAACAAGGATATAGGCTACTGCGATTTCTAATTTGCGGGAAACTGCAAATTTGTGGCGCTGCAGCAAAAAATGTACTTGCTCAGGGACTGCAGATGGAAATGAGCTTTAACTAAATCTGGTAACAATCATATTTCCTCTCTTTTGAGGTCATGTATTTAATGGTTCCTTTTTACAAATTGAGTAAAATAAATCACGTAATTTTTAAAACCTAGTGTTTTAGAGAATCAATACAGTATTGCACAATGTAATATTATGATATTGCATTTTTAAACTTATACATGCTTACAAAAAAGAATTTAACTCTTATTGTGAAATTCCAATGGCCATGCAACATGGGCATTCTCACCGACTGCAGCATTCTGCAAGTGGTTTGAGGTTTCTAGAGCTAAAATATGTCAACTGGTTGTTTCGCTCTGAGGTACGCCAGCGATTTGGGCAGCCCTATTCTGACCATAATGCAGAATAGAAACAACTGAAAACTATATTACTAATACATACCAGTCTGTCTCAATGTTGAAAACTGAAAAGCACAAAAATAAATTTAATTAGAACAAAGAAAAAGCAAAAATGTGCTAACCTGGTGCTAGCCCTACATTCATTGGTTTCATATCTTAACTGATATTAAGGTTGCATTGGAAGGTGGCACTATAATGATGCTTAAAATAAGAGCTTATCCGGCTTGCCGTCTGCCATGTTCCATGTGAACGCAGCATTACAGATCTTTAGACGGCACATTTCTCTGCTTGCTGATAGCTCAACGTCAGTGCAGAGTAGCCACAAGATCAATGGCTTTGTTACACTTCGTAGACAATATAGGCATTTCCTTCGAGTGCATCTCCAGGCTGAATTACATTTGAGCAAAGACATTGGCAGACAGTATATTATGCATGTTTAATGTAAATGTGTATAATATTTACATTTGCATCAACTCAAAATGTGTCTAGCCACTGTAGACATTTTGAGGAATCCTATCCACATTTCATCAAGAATACTGGTCCATTTCAGATTTCCAGGAGAGATGTAACAAACTTAAGGGAGAAATCAATGCAATATTTATGAGACATTTTCTTGTTTGAGAGAGCGTTAAAAACCTCACCTAGGATTGCAACAAATATAAGGCAACACAACATTCTTCTTATTTACAAAGTCAACTAACGTGGCGTGAGGATTCACAATAACTAGTATTAGCAGTTAGGATCAGATTTTAATAAAAACACAAATGGAAACCGGGAACTAGAGGAAATGACATCCAAATGAATGTGATTTTATACAGATATACATCTCAAGCAAAATAACAATGCCAGCTGAAAAATGGGGAAGGAAAGTGCACACAATTGTTTTTTTGGGGGGCGGAGTGAACAACGCTGGAGTGAAGGAGGTGATCTTAGTAAGAGCGGATGGCGGGAGGGATGTGGGCACAATCCTGTTCATCCAGAGAGCTGTCAATCACAGGACGGTACTTCAAGGTCACCTTTGATAGAAAACTCAATAGTTAAATACTTATGTTCACCCTCTGACATAAAATGCATCAATACCCATGATCTGTTTGATGGAATTTTCACACAAAATAATGCTGCAATGGGACAGCAGAGTATAAAACTATGACTGCAATGGAAATATGTTATGGTCAGCAGGTTTAATCAATGTTACAGACCTGCCAACCCTGCAAAACGTTTTAGAGAACCAGATGTATACGCGAAAAGAGACAGTGAACTTGCACCAAATTGAGGTTTTCTTTCCCCCCCGAAACGCTGGTGCACGCACCATTTGTAAATATGTTCGGAAGTATAGACTTGTACATTATTTTTTAATCAAGTCAACAAAACGTTAAACTATTTCCATTTCATGCAAAATAGGCCTACAAGTAGCTCGATAATTAATACTCAGTGAATGTATTCATTCTTAAACTAAAGTGCAATTTTTTTTATAAAAAACTAAAACAGGAAAAAAAAAGAGCTTGATATTGGATCTAGTACCTGCGTACACAGACAGATAATTGCGTAATTGGTACGCAAAATGCGTGCATGTTCGCAGGTCTGCTGTTGTATTACCACTACAGGCAGTAAATATCAGGTCCAATATTTCCCCAGACCGCATTTAGACAGACACAGAGGTGTAGCATACCTTGCCAGT
The DNA here is from genome assembly GCA_027564635.1 of Typhlichthys eigenmanni. Taxonomy (NCBI): domain Eukaryota; kingdom Metazoa; phylum Chordata; class Actinopteri; order Percopsiformes; family Amblyopsidae; genus Typhlichthys; species Typhlichthys eigenmanni. The sequence goes on along the minus strand of JAODUK010014958.1, from coordinate 24,303 downwards.
CTTTGGATCCACGTAGGAGTGTGTGTGTTTCCTCCAGTGCTGATCAAAAGGCTTCTTCTCCTGACCTGCCAGGGGCTTGGAGAAGTCATATTCATCCACACGGTCCTGGAGACAACCCAGGGGAGTATTATCAGCAGACATAATTACCACAATAAAGGAGAGGGGATGCAATGCCTTTTGCGGGGGGAGGGGGGGGGGGGGGGGGGGTAATTTAATTATATTGAGGACAGGCGTGTTTCAAAGTGATGGCGGATAACAATCTGTCAAATTGTTTTTTTTTTTTTAGTCTTTTTTAGTCTAGTCTAAGGTAATCACTACAAACACTTCCCAATGGAGAGTCTATTCACGAAGCAGGGGGGGAGGAGGTATAGCAAGATCATTTAAAGACGTTTATTAAAGACATGTACAGTACATGTATATAATTTTGTCTTCAGTAGGTTGAGGAGGTAAGAGGCATTGTATGAATACAAACCAAACCAAGAGGCATATGGAGAGACAGACACTGGCATGTAGGTAGACTCGTGTGGACATCATACCTTGAAGTCCTCCCTGGCGTGAGCCCCCCTGCTCTCCTTACGCTGCTCAGCCCCATTGATGGTCTGCAAGGCGTTCAGCATCAGGTTCTGAAGCTCCAGAGTCTCCACCAAGTCAGTGTTCCACACAACGCCTGCAGAAGGCATGGGGTCATCCTATGATGTGCGTTATCAACACTGTTCTAGATTAATTAGTATACCTTAAATTTGGGTGAGTGATTGGATTGGTTGCCGTGCTATGAACGGCTTCAGTTTATGTGCCATGGCATGGGTCAAGAAAAGCTGGGGAACCACTGCTCTAGTTAGGGCAACACTAATCATAGTGTTACATGAATACATTAAAGAAAGGAGATGAGAGATCGAGGCAAACCTCTATCATAGGTCTTGATGTCCCCCAGGGTTTGGTAGATGGCATCCATCTCATCACAGCCCTCCTTCAGTACAGAGCCGGTACGGAACACTGCAGCATGACTTTGCATGGTCTGGAAGACATGGCAGGAAGAATACACATACATTTCTAGAAGGAAAGCCCTTGCAATTCCACTCAACAAAACACAGCACAATTCTCAACAGGCTTAATCATAGAGCTGGCCAGTCTTTGTTTTTAAATGTACTGTAACCAATGGGAACCATAAATGCGAAAGTTAATCTCTTAACTGCTTGAAAATGTGATTATTCCAATATGACATTTGGTGGCTACCTTCTGCATGTTGAGCCTAATCTCAGATGTCCTCAGACTTCCGTTGGCAAACCTCAGTTTGTCCAGGTTGGCTACAGACTCCTCACCGGCGCTGGGATTCAGAGGGGACAGCTTCTCGCCTGATAAGCAGTTACACATCCATGTTAGCAAAATGACCAGGTATTTAACACTTGATTTGAATGTACTTTGTCAGCTCATATAGCTCAAACATATTTTAAACAAACAGGTATTGAGCTTAGAATATTAATAGACAGATAAAAGATAATTAGAAAAAAATAAAAATAAAACATTTATACCAATTAAAAGTGAGCCAAATGAGTGCATGCAGCCTTCTACATAATGTAGAATATTATAAATCTTAAGTATTACACAACCTAATTTACCTGTGAAATGTGCTTTACAACTAAACATGCTACAGTGCTACATTAGTGAAAGCTTCAGGGCCTTTTACCCCTTAATATTTAGAAAAAAACCGCATAAGAGAACAACACTCAACATTGTATGCTGTTTCATGTCCAAAATGGGCTTGGTAATACAGTATTGTGAGAAATAGGTGGCAAATAATCATATATCATCTTAACTGACAACGCTTCTCACCTGGTGTGTTCTCTTCAGCAATGGTGAGTGCACACGCTCTTCCAAACACTACCAGGTCCAGGAGAGAGTTGGCACCCAGTCTGTTGGCACCGTGAACACTGGCACAGCCAGACTCACCGCAGGCATACAGGCCTGGCACCACCATGTCTTGCCCGTCAGTGTGAGTAATCACCTGGGAGGAGCGAGGGCAGGACATGTAGCATTGTGGAGTTTGTCAGTTAATTTACTGGGTGGACTATTGGTTAGTAAACAATTAGCTGTAGGCAGCGTGTCATAGCAGCTAGTCGCCACCTTGTGGTAACTGCGAGGTACTGTAGTATAGAATTACACTAGGTAAAGGGAAACTTTGATACGAAGACTGCATAAAACGTGAAATTACTTAATTATTATACATTATTAAAATGAATTATTGTAGCTACAAACCATTTGACAGATTCTTAGTCTAGATTGTAAGTGCCAGCTGCTTTTAAATCAAAGTCAAATATTTGCATTAAAGTCTCAACTCTCAGCATTAAATGTCTCCAGCTCCTTTCACTGTGCAAGTCCTCTATACCTGTCCCTTGAAGTTGGTGGGTATTCCCCCCATGTTATAGTGCACGGTAGGCAGGACAGGGATGGGCTCTTTAGTGACGTCCACCCCGGCAAAGATCATGGCCGTCTCCGATATGCCAGGCAGCCTTTCGGCTAACTGCTGAGGAGGTAAGTGGTGCAGCTGGAGATAAACGTGGTCCTTCTCCGGACCAACACCTCTGGCAGGGATACGGAGGAAAATATTCAGTTATTCAAAACCTAAATATTAAATAGTTAATTAAACGCATAATCGCACATAAACCAATGGCCAAGATACTAACCAAAAAAGGAATAATAAGCCTAAGCGTATTAGATATTTAAAACGTGTAGGTCTACCTCTAAAGCTACCTCTGCCCTACAGAGATAGAGATCTAATTCATAAGACTGAAAACAAAACAACCACATGTACAATTGCCCATTCAGTGAGCCACATCAATAGGTAGTCAGATGGTCCCTACCTTCCTTCCCTCATCTCTATGGTCATGGAGCGGGACACTACATCCCTGGAGGCTAGGTCCTTGGCATTGGGTGCGTAGCGCTCCATGAAGCGCTCTCCCTCGCTGTTGATCAGGATGCCGCCCTCCCCACGGCAGCCTTCTGTGATGAGGCAGCCTGCTCCGTAGATGCCTACAGCCACGTGTGTGTTGCAAGCACAACGTTAAGCAGACGCTCCTTTGTTAGTTCTGTTCTGCTGAATGCACAACTGTGTGCTTAAGTGATAATGACATCTCTTCAAAAAGATACGTCGTTGTTATGTGAAATCAGCTGTATTTTATTTAGCAGTCGTATTCTGCGTTAAAACCAACAGATTGTAAACCTGAAATGACTGGTGGTCATTTCAGGTTGGTTGGTTTACGTCAATTCGTTTAAACATTCCCATGACAGAAACGCCAGAAACGTCTCTTACGCAAAGTTATTCCTGCCTTAGTTATAAACTCATTGCTTCCTCACCAGTGGGGTGAAACTGGACAAACTCCAGGTCCTGGCAGGGCAGACCAGCTCTGGTCACCATGGCATTACCATCTCCTGTGCAAGTGTGGGCAGATGTACAGCTGAAAAAGGCTCGACCATACCCCCTGGCAACAACAAAGGTTTGGTGAATGACTATGGGAATAAGGACTTTTCATTATTCCTATTGTAAAACAAAGCATGAAAATAAAATATAAAGGTCCTTGCATCACACAGTAAATGAGAATGCGTCAATAAAGGAGATGGTTAACTCAAATATATTATATTGAAAGCACAAACTATTTTTGGTGAACTGGTGAATTAAATTAATGTCTAACAACTTATTTCTGTTCACTGTGGACACTGCACCCACGTGTCATGATTAATGCTGTGTTTGAGTTAGTTTATCACATACCCAGTAGCAATGACAGTGTTCTTGGCTCTGAAGCGGTGGACAGATCCATCCTCCATGGAGAAGGCAATCACTCCCTTACACTCCCCATTCTCCATCAGCAAGTCCAAAGCAAAGTACTCCACGAAATAGCTGGTGTCGTAACGCAGCGACTGGACAGCAAAAGGAGGAATATGTCAACTTAAAAGGTATAGTCAGCTATTGCAAGATAAATGTAAGCCAATATACTTTTTGTCAAATCAAACAAATATCTTGTTGCATTTCGCTAGTTTACTGTTCTCTGTGCGTATTGAAAAAAGAATATGATACTTTGAAATTGGAACATAAACAAAGTGGCGAACACAGCTCATATAAACAAAGCCGTAGCACTACACTTTGCTTGGACCGCGGAGCGATACCGTTTTGATTTGAGCTTGAATTAGCAAGAATGAGTGACTTTAAAGGTATTGCAAGCTAATTGTAAGATAAAACACCTTTTGTCAAATTAACATAATATTTCCTCACTTTTCGCTATCTTACTGTTCTCCGTGTGTGCTGAAAAAATAATCTGGTACTTCTACACAGCCCTGGCTCTGTAAATAGGACCGTAAACAAAGTGGCGAACACCGCTCACAACAACCACGCCGCTTTGCTTCACAATACGTTTCAATGTATGGGGCAGAGCTTCTGATGGAGATTGTTGTGATTTGAGTTCAAAGTTAGCAAGCGTTCTCGAGAGTCACTAACCCTGCCTTGAAGGTCCAATATATTCAACCTATATTTGGTGTCAGGGGGCGTCCAAAAACAGTGGCTTTCAGACATTTGATCTGTGACAAAGAAGTGGTTCATAGTTGTGTGTCCATTGGAGTTGGTAATAAAACATGACTACTTTATAAATCCTCATCATCAGTGTGTGTGTGTGTGTGTGTGTGGGTGGGTGGGGGTGGGGGGGGGGGGGGAGACTCTTACCCTCCCATAAAGTGTGTGCAGTAGGGAATGTCCCGTTCTATCTGCCACACAGCAGCAGCGGTGGGCCTGTCCCCCCTTCCCAAACTTTAGACTCTGGCCACCAAATGCTCTCTGGTAGATCTTGCCGTCCTCAGTACGGCTAAACGGCATGCCAAAGTTCTCCAGCTAGGATGCAACAAAGACAAGTCAACTATATAATAACATCGAAGAAGACTCAAGGTCCCCTTACAGGCATGCATGTGATGTGCCATGTACCTCCACTACAGCTGCAGGGGCCTGCTCTGTCATATAATGGATAGCATCCTGGTCTCCCAGCCAATCAGATCCCTTCACCGTGTCATAGAAATGCCATCTCCAATCATCACCCTCCATGTTCCCCAGAGCTGCATTGATTCCACCCTAAGAACATAGTCCAATAATACATAAAAATGAACACAATACAAGGGGGAAGGCAGATATTATTAACAGTGCATGTGTTTTCTTTTACAATAAACTGAAATGCAGAGGTTGGGACATTTTTATTTTTGTCTCTATATTATTCTAATTAAAATGTATCTTAAACTTTTACTGAACTTTTACTGATTGCCTTATTGTCTTCTAAACCCTTCTTGACATTTGTGTTTAAAAACATAAAAAAGTTGAGCTGAGTAATAACAACAGAATGTGTTCTATAGGTCATAACATCAAAGAGGAATGTACATAAGGAAAACAACACTAACATGTGTTATTCATTTTCATAATTACTAATTAATAATTAAAGAATTATGACAACTCCTACCTGCGCAGCAACGGTGTGAGACCTTGTGGGAAAGAGCTTGGTCACACAAGCTGTATTGAAACCGGCCTCTGAAAGGCCAAACGCTGCCCTCAGTCCAGCCCCACCGGCTCCCACCACCACAGCATCAAACTCATGATCAACAACTGGATACTGTGTAGAGATCTGAACACACACATTACCGTAATAACACAAATAGTGAGTGGAACTAATTGTGGAAGGTTATTTGCTGGGAAATGTAAAGACAGCCACAAATCATTAGGGCACAGGTTACTGTAGCCTTATAATACAGCTTGGTAGCTGGTACCTACCTAGCCGTTACAATTAAAAACTTGTCAATAAAAAGCAGATAGACCAACTTACACTATCTGATACTTTTGCATTGCTCTTCTTGCCAGAGACGGAGAAATGAAAGTCCCTTGAACCCTTAACGGCAGCAGCAGGCACCTGGAGGATTTGGAGTTAGATCAATAAAAAGCGCTCTATTAGCAATCCAATTTTTTGTCATTGCTGTGCACCTCCCTTTTGATTGTCAACTAAATTGGAGACAATGTATTGCAAACACACACTTGCAATATAATATTTTTGCATTTCTAAGTAAAGATAATTTCGAAGGTCATTCCATGCCATCACGTATACGGTATAGGCTAATGTTACACGTTTAAAACGTCGAACTGGAAATAAACGATGTTACTACTTTTGTATATATAAACACAACATGTTATGCAATGCTATGGACGAGAAAATGCACTTATTATTTTCACGATGATGTGTTGTTACCATAGGTTGTTACACAGCAGACTGTATCAGCAGTGTGACATTGTACGGTATGTCTACCGTACAGGTGGTGAAAAGACAGCATGGCCACAAATCATACTCATTTAGGAGTTCATGCTCACATATATTGTCACACCTTGTCATTTATATAGCTTTAAACTCACTGCTTTTGCTGTGGAGTATAATATCCGTCCAGAAATGAGTCGGGACACAACACAGGCAGTCGCCATGTTCGCAGATGGAGAGGTCTTCTTCTTCTCCCTCTTACGCTCCCATATTCAGGTAGCATTACCGCCACCTACTGTGCATGTACTGGGCTATCTACTGGGACAAAGCGTCTCAGAACCGAGTGAATAAACAAGAGAACACAGGTGTCGTGCCCAAAAGTGACTGCCCGATAAAACGTGATCACTGTATGAAAAAGATAATTTCACGATGATAGTCCTACATTTTAACTGGTAAAAGTGAATGGATAATCTATAGGCTATGGCACAGAGCAGGTGAAATAATTTAAATTACGGATAATTAAAAAATGTGTTTATTTATCTAGGCGGCCATGTCAGTTAGACTAACATATCTTCCAAATATAGGCTAAACAAGGATATTTGACATAGCAAACAAACACATAGTTTATACACATCGGAGATTATAGCCAGTAATAATTGTATCCAGCTCTGCATCTATGAGCTGCATACGCGGACGCCAAGTTTTTTATCGGACAATCACTTTTGGGCACCGCACCTGAATAGTTTTGTAATGTTACCTTACGACCTCACGTGCCCCACGTAGAGACTCCTGGATGTAGGACTATATTTTTTCGATATTGATGAGTGATTACGTTTTTATATTTTTTTATATTAATTAAGATCATTATTTTAATTTTATTTTTTATATCTAGCATTGTTTCCGTTTTTTGTAGTAAAACTGTCCAACTTGAACTTCTCCCACTTTTAAATGTGTATTTTTGTTTGTTTGTAAGCTTAGACCTCTCAATATCACATTATTGTCATATGCTACCCACTAGAAAGAAATGTATAACGTTATATATGTAATACAAAGATTATAACAGAATACATCAATGTGTAACATGACTTATCAATTGTCTAATGCACATTTACATATATGTTAACATTGATCCTAACATATAGGTTTTATACAAGTTTTATTTTAATATATTTGTGACAAATTTGTACAATATTTTCTTGGAGAATGAGTAGGACGAAGAAACCCAATTTGAATCATTTTGTGATGTAGCCTACTACAGCCTGCTACAACGCACATTATGCAAACGTGAAAAAAATTGAACGCGTCAAAGGATTCAACCAATTACGTCAATCCGTTAAACAAATGCTTGCAGTAGGCTATATTTAACGTTTTCACTTGAAGCTGTGTGAACACTCCTGATAGACCGGGTGACAAACTACTGCCACACAAAACCTATGAAATGGCACCAACGATTGATGAACATAAAGGTAATGTAGTCCTATGTATTTATTTATTCTAGTGTTTATGACGGTATTTATTGTAGTTTGAAAAATTAGATGGAATGTGCCTCAAAACTTTTGAAATGTCTTTTGACAAACACAAAACTCTAATTTGGTTTTACAGGCCTAGGCAAATAGGCTATGACACCAGGTAATTGAATGGAGTAGGCCTATGCATTAACGGTGATTAAAGTACAATACAGTAGCCAACAGTTTACATTGGACTATACTACAAGACCATGTTTTTATGAGTTATTACTAAAACTGTTTTAGTAATAACTCTGAAACAAAGACATGGCTTAGTAGCCTACAGTTGGTAATGTAAACTGTAGGCTACAGTAGGCTATAACATAATGAACCTGCAATGTCAAACAAATTGCTCGAATGCATATAGAAACACAATCGCTTCAATGCAACATGTAATAATGTACAAAACATTCCAGCAAAGATGAAAACAAAAAACCTTAGACTCACAGTAGCTTAGAGTAGAAATTGTAATATTGCATTTCTTTGTGCATGTGCTTTGGGAGGTGAAGTGAATGCCTGCCAAATGTGACATGACACCTGTAGCAGTGACCTCCTCTGTAGGGAATGGTGTCAGTGTCAGCCAGAGTGCTGTGGTGGATCCTGGGAATAAAGTTAAAGGTCCACCAGTCATTATCGAAGGACTTGACCTGAATGTGAATGCAGCTGACCTACATACCGCAGAGAGCTTCTTTCACCAAGCCCTCAACGTTATAATAGAGGATGCAGTGAAAAGGGCCACCGATGTCAGCGAAAAGGTGATTTCTTATTTGAACATATCATTTGATTCTAAGTAGATTTTTACATACTTTCTAGAGTTTTAATATTGCCATACTTCTGTGGCACTGCTCCATTACGTGGTTATGATTGTTATAATATCTGTTTCTTATTTCTACAGTATAACTGCTGGAACAATTCTCACATCCTGTGATAGTACTGTTGATTTACTTCGTTTACATATTGGCCAGGTGTGTGAGTGGTGTTCCCCAGATCAGCTGAGGAAGCTGTTAGACCTGGAGCCTAGGGATGGGGGCGAGGCTCACTCACAGATCCTGCAGCGCTGCAGAGATGCCATCAGATACAGCGTCAAAACTGGTAGGATTCAAGCCCTGTACAGTAAGATAAGTCTTCATTATACAACGATATCACTATTGGACCTGGACAGAATTCACTTTCAGCCTCCAATCACCAATCAACACAATTCCGAATACTTTGTGCCATTGTGTTTAAAGTTTTCAGTTCAGTTTAATTTCACTGTGAGAATCAGTCGGGAAAGCCAAGGAATCATTTTTAATGTGTGCGAGTAGCAACTGAACTTTCCAAACAGCGTCGTAAGTATTTTTAAATCTGCCAGATCCTCCAATTCTGTCTCAGCTCAGGTTATGAGAAAAATGTCCTTGGCAAAACAACTAAGACCAAAAAGTAAACGGCAATACATTTCAGATCTTATCCATGGTTTTGGAATAATAGCTTCACACGTTAAAGGTATAGTAAGCACTTGTAAGCTAATACACTTTTTGTCAAATTCACCCAATATGTCCTTGCTTGTCGCTAGCTTACCATTCTCCGGTACTGCTACACAGCCCTGGCTCCGTAAATAGGAACACAGACAAAGCGGTGCAGATCGCATATAACAACAATATCCTAGCCTTCACAATGTGTTTCCAATGTGTTGGGCGGAGCTTCTGAGGGAGCACCCTGTGGCATTGAAGGGAGAGGTTTTTTTTGTTTTGATTCGAGTTCGAATTTAGCAAGCGTTCTTGAGAATAACTTACTATACATTTAACTTCTGTATCTCCTCTGAACTCAGACCATGGCTGGTCGTGTCAGTGGGTTTTGAGCAATGATTCGTCTATCCCCCAGTCTGCCTAAATCGCCCACCATCCACTGGGCCCAGAATAGATCATCACTAGGCCAAATGGCCAAGAACACCCATGGTCTCCAGTATCAATTCATATGGGTCCAAAATAGATGAGGCACCGGTAAATAGTTTTATTGTATATTGGGGTTTGAATCATTCATGACAACCAATCCAAGTAGGCGACTGGTGCTCTCATCTACATGAACCATTTAAGGGATGTCAATATAGCATAATACATACATTATAATAAGCATACCCACATATAGTATATGCACATGTTGGTTTATGCACACTGTTATGGAGGGCACTAACATCTGCTCACACAATTCTGTATTTTTTTGCAGTACAAAATAATGTGAAAATAAGGATGTTCGTGTGTTATATGTGCAGGTCACCCTCGTTTCTTTAACCAGCTTTATGCCGGAATGGATCACTATTCCTTGGTTGGCTGCTTCATCACAGAGGCCCTCAAACCCAGCCTGTAAGTTACACATCTCATTCTTGCTTGTGTAAATGCTTTAGGAAAACGAGTATATACTAAATAATCTTTATTTAATACAATAACATCAACAGGTACACGTATGAGGTAGCCCCAGTCTTCACACTGATTGAGAACGCAGTGCTGATGAAGATGATGGAGATTATTGGCTGGGTGGATGGAGGAGACGGTCTGTTTAATCCAGGTATTAGACCTGAGATGGGTTGGATTCTTGCATGGCCCGTTCTGCTGTTACAGTGGTAATTTTTGAGCTAGTAACACAGTACTCAAGTTACAGAGTACAGAGGACCATTGTTTGCTAGCCATCTTGTTCTAGGTAATAGGCCTTGGCTTTAGTGTGTCTCTGTGCTGTTGTCTTGCAGGAGGCTCCGTGTCCAATATGTACGCCGTGAATGTGGCCAGGTACCGCCTCTTTCCTGACGTGAAGGAGCTGGGCCTGTCAGCCATGCCACGCTTGGTCATGTTTGCATCACAGGAGGTGAGCTTATACATGTAGATTGTAAACCTCCTTTACTCCGTGAATACATTCCTCCCCTAGCTCACTGTTGATGCATGAAACTGTCCACAAAAGTACATGTGAGATGTAGGTGGAGGGGTCAGCAAGCAGAACAACATTTTTGTAACGCTGGTTTTAACCACAAGGGAGATTGAGTTTCAAACTGAGCATGTGACTTTCCTTGTCATTTCATTTCAGTGTCATTACTCTATTGCCAAAGCAGCAGCATTCCTGGGTATTGGCACTAAGAATGTTTACGTGGTACCATCAGACAAGAGGTACAGTGCACCAATACACCTACAGTAGCATGCTGGTCACTACCTTGTCGTTGCTGTGCTTGTTTTTAGAAAAGGTTCCTATGGTAAACAATATACCAATATTTCCTTTAGCACTATGTCTGTATAATCATTATATTTTCAATCTTTCAATTAGTTCTCAAATGCGCCATCTTGCTAACATAAGCCTGTTGCACACTGGATGCCGAACTGATCCAGAGCTAAAGCACACGCATTTTTTATGTCAGTTTTTCATGATACTCGTTGCACTGCATTGACCGTGCAGTATGAACATGGTATTATGATTGCTGTAGGGCAAATGTATAATCACAAATATATTAACATATTATGACAACAATTCAGGCGAGCAACAAAGTTATATTTTTAGGATGTTTAACAACTTTTAAATGAATATTTGTATTATATTTGTATTTCCATTGCCCTCAATTTAAAAAGCGCTTCAAAAACGCGAGGCCGAAAAAATATACCGTGCTCCCGGCGAGAAAAAAAGGGCCAGCTCCGCCTCGGCTCAGCGAGCAGCTTCCGCCTCGCTTACAGTGTGCAAAGACTCATTGACAGACATGGGAGCTTTGCTGAAGTTCTGCGTGCAGCGTGCACCCGCCATTATTCTCTCATTTGTTGATTCAAATTAATTAAATTAATTTAACAACCGATTGTTCAATTGATTAATACAAACACTTGTGTTTCAGGGGAAAGATGATACCCGCAGAGCTGGACAGGCAAATTAACAGGGCTAAAACGGAAGTTCAGTATCTATATTCATTATATTATGTTCAATAAACTATAGCCAACATTGTGTACTGTGTGTAATTTTACCTCTCTGTCTGTTAGGGAGCTGTGCCTTTCTTTGTCAATGCCACAGCTGGGACCACGGTGTTGGGAGCGTTCGACCCCATAGAGGAGATTGCAGAAATCTGTGAGCAACACGGCCTATGGCTACATGTGGATGTGAGTGCAATAGCACACAGGCATTGGTTTATCTGTCACACCACAAAGTAGACATCTGTGTGGGGAAGGAAATCAACTCTATGGCCACACAGAGACACGTCGCTAAAGGTGCACTTTAATAAAGCCCCAATCACAAAGAGAATGGCTGCCTGGGCCAACTGTTACAACGACCAACAGTGCGACTCAGCGCCTTGCGCTGAAAAGTTGAGGATATTTTAACTTGTATGCGCATCTGATAAATGCTAGAAAAACGCAAACCGTGGCACCGGAATAAAGTGCAAGCCAGTACTATAGGAAAACAATGATTTTGCTAGCGACATGTTTCGAGCGACGCGTCTCCTGAGACATCTATGCAATTCACAAATTCATGCTGAGACAGTACGAATGTATTAATAATAGCAAATAGTTATTTAGCAATATTGCCATTATGTCACCATTATGAATATTATAGTCACCTGTTATACTGTAACTTGAGTGTCACTGTCAGTAGGAATATTAGACAATAGTTATGAAAAGTCAATGAGGATGTCTGGAGAATATTTTGATAGCAGAAATCTAGGGAATTTTAGTTCAACTCTAGTTCAATACAACAACATTTTTTTCAACAAATAGAAAAGCACCAAAATGTGTTTGTCCTAAAATACATGACATAGTTATGGATGTTGATGTCATGTTGTCCTAAGGCTGATTGTGGTTGACAGGGAATAGTTACCACATTTGATAAGTTAGCAGTGTGAGTGACTTTTGTTACAACTAGTCATCATAATAGGAAAGGAGAAGGTGCCAGGCGCTGATTATCTTGCTTGAGATAACAAGCCAGCACACTGTATATTTCACTTGGGTCCAGCTGACTATGAGAACCTGTCTGGGCACCATATTCAGAGGATAAGCTATGGGGTGGGCCTGGAGGTTCTCGGGGTCGGGAAGGGGCTACTTTATGGCAAGAGGAAGGCTTGCCTCGTGGTGGGGGCTGAGACCTTGTGGGTGGTTGAAATTGTGGGCTAGCTAGGACAGATTGGAGGATGAGTGTTGCTCCGTTTTATATGCCAGCTCAAGATGGGTTAGGTGAGGGAGAGGGATAGGGTGGAGGAGCTGGAAATATGGAAGGGGGAGGGTGGCCTGGATCTGGTGACATGGAATGGGGAGGGTGGCCTGGATCTCGTGACATGGAAGGGCCTGGAGGAATGTTGTAGATCAAAGTCTGACCTATGGGGTTGGTCTGCAGTGTTCCATAGCATGGCGTAGATGGGTGGTGAGGAGTAGAACTGTCCATTAACATCGAACCTGTTAGGGTGGAGGCCATCTGATTTGAAAAGATGTTTGTGTCCCCATGAAAAGATTTGGCAATAAATGCTGGGCCTTTTACACTGCAGGGTCTAGGAAGTAGCTGTCTGAACTTATTATCTGTATCCATAGCTGGTAGGGGTCCACTGATGAATGATTACATTTCTGAATGCTTGGTTGTAGACGCTTGACTCTGCAGACACAAGATAATCAACTAAATATGAAATAATAACACACAAAAAAAATCACAAAATAATAAAAAAATAATGAATGAATTAAATAATGAATTCCTTCATTCATTCATTCATTCATTCATTGGTTACTCCCTTTGCCAGTGTAAGTGACCTTGCTGTTTGTTGTTCTTCAGGCATGCTGGGGGGGCGCTGCTATGATCTCAGGGAAGCATAAACACCTGTTAAATGGTATCCAAAGGTGAGGGCAGCCACTGGCAGCACAGCACAACGCAATACATGTGTTCTATTTTTAATAAGAATAACCCATGGGATATTTACAAAATGCTTACAGTATGTAATGTGAATTAAGAGTTCCACCACTGTACCTTTCAGATATGTTGTGATAACGTAGTGGCTGTGAGATCCTCTTTGTGACTCTTTGTGAATGTGCATGTGCTGTTTAAGGGCCAACTCTGTGGCTTGGAACCCTCATAAGATGCTGATGGCAGGACTGCAGTGTTGTGCCTTCATGGTCAGGGACCAAACGGTGAGAGAAGGTGTCTGCTCTTGGCCCGCTGCGTCTAACACACATAGCCACCCCCAGCAACCCATTCTTAATGTGAAGGGCAGGGTGCACCACAGACAGCGCCCTGATAGTGTCACATTACCAGACTCAGCGGAAAGACAGCTCAGTGGTATAACAGGAGCAGAATATAGATCACCTTGTAAGTGTACATTTTACAGCAGATAATAGTAAAACAGCACCACACACTTCTGTACAGGGCTGCTGTGCAGTGTGGCAACATTTGGAATTTGATTGGAGTCATTTCCAGGTCTGGATAAGTATGGAAAAAGAGAGACAAGAGATTATGGAAAAATATTTTGCATTCCAGACTCCTATTATGTTTTGTAAAATATATAAGTAAATGATCATACAAGCAGTGTATTTCATAGTGTTTGGAGAATCCAGCCAACACAGTGCAAATGTTTATACTGTGATAGCATATGAGCTATTATGGTCCAGGCCAGGGGTTAATAAATTAATTCAAATGAATTATTGACATGAATAGGAATAGGTGCCAGATGCATATTTAAACAAAACAAACCAAGAAAAGAGGCCAGAAAAGTAAATAATTCCCATGTGTGATGACGAAGCAGGGATCATACATGAAAGAAGCATATTTTTGATTTAATATAATATAATATAATATAATATATTGTATATTTATATAATATACATTAGGGTAAATTTATATACGTTTTCCATTATAAATTGGTGCAAAAAAAGTCACAAATTCTAGCATTACAATTCACCAAAATGCAAGAAATCATGAGTTTGGCTATCAAAATCCACATTTCTCCAGGAACCGTTACACCCCTACTTGAAACTGTATGAAATCTGTAAATCCTCGACCAAAATTAGTTTACTGTAAATAAAATATGACAATATCTCTAGTCAAGTATATCAATATTTTGGAGTTAATTGATTTGTAAAATATATAGCCAAGTCTAGAAATGTCAATATGGAAAGGTATGTACATGGAAAATTAAGGAACCATGTCTTCACAGAAGCAACAGCAACATTCAACCTACAGAATTTAAACCATGACAACCAAATAGTTTTGATATGATACGATATTATACGATACGAGTTCATACAGCGCACTGTGCCTGCTGTTAACTTGATATAATTTGTCGTGTCCTGCCAGGGTCTCCTGCAGCGCTGCCATTCTGCCCACGCCTCATACCTCTTCCAGAAGGACAAGTTCTATGACGTCAGCTGCGACACTGGGGACAAATCCATTCAGTGCAGCCGCAAAGCAGACGCCTTCAAGTTCTGGCTGATGTGGAAGGCCCTGGGAACCAAGGAGCTGGAACGCAGGGTGGAAAGAGCCATTGCCATGGCCAGGTCAGGCTGGTGGATGGAGCTCTTGGATTACTTGCATGGTTGCAGATGTCAAACCACAGCCTACGCCTCTCTTTTAGGTCACACATTCAGGGAGACGTCATCATTTTTAAATATTTAGGTACGACGTTTGTGCTATGTAATACAGAATCAATATATTATCTCATATCATATCATATTTACCATTTCATATTATTATCATTGGGAAGTATACTTAGCATAGAATACCATAGCTCTCGCTAGCCCTGCAGTAGTACTGATGATGTCAGAAGGCTTTGATTGGTTAATGGCAATGATGGTCCAGGATAGCATTTGGAATGTTGATCTAGGAACATGTTCTACTTGGACAAATCACGTAGAGCCTCTTTGTAGACCAGTAGTCACTTGTGTTCAGGTCACGGCAGCATTGTTACGGTATTTTGCCTGCCCTTTAAATGGACACTGCCTGACCTTATACACCCATATATACTTGAACTATGATCTGGCAGTGGAGAATCAGAATGTGATGAGAGAGAGTCAGACTGAGTAGTCTTACAGTACATGAACAACACACTCAAATGGTTCTTCTGCCTGATCAACTACTTAACTACTAATTCACGTTTGCTGTCCATTGCCGTCTAGTTGCTAGTTAGCCGTTTTAAAACTATGTTCATTATTATGCACATTAATACGTGATTTGCTGCCCTCAGTAAGATGAGCTCAGAGTCCACTTCACTGGTGCATCTTGAGAAGTAGGTGTCCGCTCACACTCTTCCAACTAATGCTGGATCCCCACTCATTTTCTATAGGTATCTTGCAGAAATGATCAAGAGACGGGATGGGTTTCGTCTCTTGATGGAGGTACGTTTTTTAAATAGAGTCATGATTTTATATACATTCATATTTATAATATGCATATATCTTATATACTGTTACAGATGCTGCACATACTGTATGCTGTACTACTCTGTACAATACAGAGAGTGAGAGACAGAGACCATGTTTCATTTCACACTGTACTTTTATAAAATGTAGTTAATAATGTAACTATCATGTAAATTCAAATCTCATCTGCAGCCTGAATATGCAAACGTCTGCTTTTGGTATATTCCGCCAAGTCTGAGGAAAGTGGCAGATAGTATTGAATTCTGGCAAAAAGTCAACACTGTAAGTTATCAACTATTATGAACAGCACCAATTTCCACTTTACTTACCGTTTACACCACTTGTAATATACAGTAAGTTCAAAACAGCTATTCACCTTACTGCCTCCTAGGTGGCGCCAAAGGTGAAAGAGCGAATGATAATGAAGGGAAGCATGATGATATCCTACCAGCCCCACTGGGACAAGGCTAACTTCTTCAGAATGATCGTCATCAACCCTCAAGTCACTAGAGAGGACATGGACTTTGTCCTGGACGAGATACACTGCCTGGGAAAGGATTTGTGACAATCGCTAAAGGCATCGACATAACCAGTATGAATTATCTTCCCCCTCTGCAGTCAGCCATTTAGCTTGTAATAGTAAACAGTTGGAAAAATGCAAAGTGATGATAATATATGATAATACAACACTTTATTATGAAGGGAAATTTAGTTGTTACAGTTACAGAGATTTGATAGAATACAAAGTATACAAAAGATTGTTATACTTAACAAAAAGATGCTATTTTAACACTAATTCCTTTTCAGGGCTGATATGCTTCTTTGAAACTGGACCAGAGGAGTTGCACTGGAATGTTTTGGGTGTCGGTGCTGTATGTCATTGTCTTTAATACTTTATTTAATCGATTTTCTTCATATTGTTCTCTGGGAGGGAGTTCTGAATGCATGACTATATAATTGTGGAGCTGTTTCCCAGTGTGGTATAAACAGATGGTCTCCAGGTCTCCATTAGACCAGACAGTCCATGCTTGTTTCAAGATATGATATACGTGTATATCACTCGAGACTAAATTACCAGAAAGTACAATTTTAATACATTCTGTCATTTTGTGTGTCACAGTGCTGTAAAAAATCAAACAACGCTGAAAATATATCATTCCAGCTTTTGCTGTGGACCTTCTGGTTTTCACTACAGGGGAGGGTATGTACACTGGACACTGGGAGGCCAGTGGAAAATACCTGTATATTTTGATATAGCAGAGGGATTACAACTCCATTTTACATTTTTGTTTTTTTACATAAGGAAAGTACCTCTATATGTGTAATATAGCAAGATACTACTTACATGTGTCCAATGTTGGTATATTACATATTTTATTAAGTTTTAAGATATTGAAAACACATTTTGGAATTATGTTTTATATTTCAAGAGCCTTGGATTTTTGTCCGTTTTACCAAATTAATGTTTCAGAAACGTAATGACATATACTATACGTGCTTTATAGTTATGGTTGCAGTTTCAATTTATGACTTTATTAGCATATGGATAGCATAGTTAACATAATATGGATCTTCATGTTTACTAGTTTTGTTAGCATAATCTGCCCCTTTACATACATTAATATATATAACAAACTGTTAAGTCTGTACACCGTTTTATTTATCAAAATACAGAACTTTTGTATAGGTATGCTTTGTATTATCATGTCTATTTTCTGTTAGATTAATCATCTGTGACAATAAAGTGGACATTTAAGAACCAAGGTAATTGTTAAACTGTTATATTTTTATGTTAATGTATTATTAACATTGCAATAAGATAGTTGTATTGTAATTTTTTGTAATAGCATAATACCTTGCAATTATTTAAAGCAATAATCAAATCAAACAGCACTACATTTAATTGCGCTTGCAATATAAATATAATAGACCACTAGAGGGTAGTCTAGTATGGTATGCCATACTTAAAACTGAAAAAGGCACAGATTATATGAATATATATATATAAACTTTCACCTATGATTTGAAAATAGTTGCTCCACATAAGGTAAATTGACAAATTGTAATGTTTAGTAGGTTACCATATAAAAATATTTTGGGCCATAAAGATACATGTATTGTCTTATTTGGATGTTATCTTTATCTTAAAGCCCATTTAGCCATAAAGTGGTACATTTGGTAACCATTTGGTAACTGCCTTACTAGTGAGGCCTATAAAACAAAAAGCGAGCAGAAGTTAAATCTGGACATAGGTTTGCCCCTGAGGAGGGCCAGAGATTCCAATAATACACCAGCCAACCCAAAGACAGTCACAGCAAAAAGGACAACTGGGGATTAAAGATGGAAAAAGAACAAAAACCTTGGGAGGGAGGGGAGAGAATTGGGTGGTTATAAAAGAGCATTAGCAAAATAAGTGTATATGGAGTAGAATATGGACATAAAATGTGCATCAGTCTTTGTGAACTGTGGTACAGTTCCTAAATCTACCAGACAACAGTAGCCATAAACTCTGCACATCTGTCATTACAGTCTCATGGCACTAACTCCGGTCTGTACCACAAACACACACACACCACAAGCTCTTTTGACTTCTGCTAATTCCATTATAAATAATGTTATGCTACACATGCTCAGAAAGGGGTGGATGGGGGTAGGGGAATAACATTCAATTTAGCTGGGCAAGTGCTTTTTAAAAACTGTCACTTGAATGTTTAACCTGATGCCACATTCCAGAGGCAATCTTTTTTAGCCTGGCTACAGTACAATGTCCCTTGGTTCAAATCTGTATTTACAGTAAGTACTATGGTAGAATGACCACAAGAAATACTATACAACAAAAATTTGACTTAAGTCCTTGAGGGCTTTAGACCAACCGTATGTTTTGCAAAAACAAATAAAAAAAGAAGATATTACGTTGAACCACCTGAAAAAACATAGCCTATATTGAGACATTACACTAATAGACAAATAGTTAAATAAGATGTAGATTTGTTACAATTAGAAGACCTAATCAATCTGAGAGATTCAGCATAGAAAAGTTGGTCTGTTTTGAACAACTTAGCCAGGTACTTTAAAATTAAATGTAGAAATTAGAAAAATGTAAAGCAGCAAAAAAAAAAATTATAATAATAATTTACAGGTGGAATAAGCAATGCTGGAGAAAGATTGTTTATTTGAACAAAACAAAAACACTTCCATTTAAGGTATTTCAGAAGCTTTGCCTCCCAAATTGCAGACATTGCCAAGGCTGGTAGTTGTGTGGTGAGATCTGCACCATATTGTTTGTGTTTACAGGCAGAAGATCTAATGGCCGAATTTGACAAAGAGTGTATTAGCTTACAATCACTTACGTCACATTTAGCCTTTGATAAGATCAGAACAGGCAAATTGTGACATTACAGAAATAATACAAAAATACAGCTGTGGTAGTAAATATTACAGATCATAAAACGTTAACAATATTTTGGTGGAGTAAAAAAACCTGTGGCACAATCCTGTTTTCTGTTGCTATAGCCAGAAACAGGCAGGTTGATTTAGAAAATAGGTTTTATTGCATTGAAATACTGTATAAGTTCCCTTTTACTTCTACTCACTCGCACACACTCATGCACGTACGCACGCACGCAGGCACACACACCTTTGATGGTCTGCTGGTGAGAAGAGATGATTACAGCATTATTAATGTTAAGGCAACATTACCTCTTACATTATGACTCCTAGTAATTATACACAAAAAGCACAATTAACAAAAACTTGTAATCATAAAGCTCCCTTGTCACAGTACACCAGAACAGCCAATATAGAGGAAAATGCATGTCTTATAAAGAATATCCCTGGTAAAGTGCATTTCCAATGTATTTGGTATAAAATGGTCATTGCCTTGTCAAGCCAGAGAACTGTGTGACTTAGCAAACACTGTCTGGCATTTTTGACTAGATTCCAGTTTAGTTTCAGTTGTTTATCTGTTGGCTCATTGGCCGCTCAGCAACAATATAGAAGATAAGGTAACATCTTTGGGAACAACAACCTAAAACATTGACATTTAGTATATTATAGCATTGGTGCAATTTAAAGTTTTACATTTTGATTTAACTCCACCATGCTCAAGGTGCCTGGATGCAGGAGCTCAGCTCCGCCCAGTTTGCTCAACTTTTTGCTGTTGATGACTTCGACCAGGCAAAAAGCACAAGTGCCCTTGTCGATGGTGTCCATGAGAATAAAGTCTGCTTCCTTCTTTCCCTCACTTCACGTCGCTCACTGAGCTGTCCACAGGTATAATCTCCTGTATCTTCACCACCTCCGCTAGCAGCTCTTCCTCTGAAGGTATCTTGAGCTCTTCTGGAATCTTCTCCGCTGACGAGCTCCGGCTGGACAGCTTGTCCACCTCGTCCTCCAGCTCGGACAGCCGCTCGGCTACGCAGTGGGCAGTGAGGCGAGCCTCCGGGTCGTGGTCCCAACACTCCTCGATGGTGGCACACATCGTGGCCACACCCTGCCGAACGTAACACGAGCAACGATACTTGTTTTACCGTGTGTGGTTTGGTGACATGCTATTTGTATGCTGTGCCGTCAGCAACACCTGTATTCGGCCTCTTTACACTTTAGGTCATATGGTGAAACCCACTGTACAAAGTAGTAAAGTGATTAATGGGAAACCCAACAGCACTATCCTATCCTCTTCAACCACTGCTGTAGAAGTTACATTTCTAGAAATGTCAGATTGTGAAATAAATGCTGTTATTGATATATGTTAACTCATCACTAGATTAACTCAATATAAAAAGTAACACATTAGAAGTGTTGAGACTGCAGACTGCTGCAAAAGCTTGCCAGTGTACACTTACACTTACGTGTGAGAGACGCATAACTGTGTACCTGTCATTGAGCGAGTGTGTTCTGTCTGTTCATCTGAGTTCTCACCTGATGCTTCTGCCAGCTTTCTGGGATCTCAGGTCTCCCTCGGTCCCTCAAAACCTTGTCCTTCATGCTCTCCACACAGGGGTGCTCTCGCACCTTGGAGCCAAAGGGGGGCTCGTACTCCTTCACCTCTGCGAGCAGAAAAACACCAAACACGTCAGGGAACTGATATGACTCATCAACAGTTGGTCAGGAACGTGTGGCGTATTACAATAGGCCCTTTCGCACCAAACAGTTCTAAGCTCTCAGTTCTAGGGACTACCCACCGGTGAGAACTACTACACAGCCTCTAACAGCCTACTACACCAATGGAAGATGTGGTTATCGGCGCTATGTGCTTGTGTGTAGCGCGTTTTATGTTGACGGAGGAATGGAGACATGCAGTTCTAAGAACTACGATTGTTTTTCGTCCTGTAAACACAAAATGAGTTCTAAGAACTACAAAAAGTTCCTCCGGGTCGAAAGCGCCTATCGATACTTATAGAACCCACGAGGTGTTGAGAAGGATTTGCAGCCAGCCGGTGTAAAAGTCTTATGCCAGTCAAGTGACTATTGCTCAAACACAAGCCACTATCTAGTTATTTCACTTGAGCTACTCTATACGACCATATTGTTGTATATTGACACAATTGTCGACTGTGTCATCCATTGGGAAAAAATATTTTTCCAGCACTTGATAAATGATTGTCTCTAAACAATACTGAAATTCTGTCTGTACTAATAAGCAATTAGCCCCAAGCCTTAAAACATTTAATTTGATAAATCAGCGAAGGGAAAACAAAAAACACAGCAGCAAAATCATGGAACATAACGAGAGGTATGGGATTCAGGCCAGGCCTCATGAAACTCAATTCACAACAGCTGCAAAGTTTGTCTCCAGCCCTGGATAGAAACCTTTTTAAGACGTGCTCTATGGTTGGTAGGGGAAAATTACACTGTATGTTTAAGCATAACTGAGATTACAGACATAGCTGCATATAAAGTTGAAGAATACATGTGTAAATGCTAGCATGTGGTTTGGGTTTGTTTTTATCAACGTACCTTTAATACAGTATGTGCTATAGCTATGCTACCGTGAATGCTATGGTGGGTGTGTGTGTCGATGATGCTGCGCGTTGCACCTCTAACTGAACCGTGTGCATGATTTCTGCATTTGCTCAGTCAAGCCAGACATGCATGGCCTCAAGAACCACAGTCTGGCCCACTGTGCTGCAGCTGACTGCTATTTACACTGACATGATGTCGGGCAAAACCCAAAGAAGTCGTGTGTATACATCACGCCCCTGCAGCCTAATGTGGTCTCTGCCTCTGTGGGTCTTCAGCCGCAGGAAGTAGGAAGGCTCGTGTGGAACTCCCAGACAGGAAGTGAAGGGCTGGGATTGAGACCCTGCAGTGGAGCTGAGTCTGCAGGCCCGCACTTCCTGTTTTTGACATGTGGAACTTCCCCCGTTTCAGTTTTTTAAACAAAGCCCACCAAGCCCATCCCACGACCCTGGGAGGAGGGTTACTGTACAAATGTCAGGTGGGCGGTGATTTGTCCTCTGCTCTCTGATGTTAAGGACTCTAGTCCGTAAAAACACATCACATGATGTTCTGGACTAAACTACACAGATCTTCCAAATTGAAACTGGAAAGTACAGAAGGTTACTCGCTGTTGTGGAGAGGGAGAAATTAAATAAAACTGAAATTACACCCACGCCCACAAGTTGCACTGGTGCGAGAACTTGTGAGAAAATTATTTTGCAAAATGAAACTGAATGTTCGCAGTCTAGAGCCCTGCAACAGTAATAAAAATAAAAATAATTTCTTTAGCCAATATAAAATAAATTCTGTTTTTGCAGGTTTGCAGACCTTTCTTGGATTATTAAATGGGAATTATATTCCAATTGGATTGGATTTGCATTGTCAAGACTCCATAGATGATAAAGAAAACACATTTCCATTTAACTGTATAGGGTGAATGTGATGTCGGGAAACGATGGTGAGATCGACTCATAGCATGGCTGAAGGAGGTCCACTTCCTTAAGATGACTGCAGGACTGCAAAAAGCTATGAGAAGAGTTCCCATTCCCAGTTTTCTTTTCAGAATATCTGTATGTGGAGATTAGGCCAAAACAGTGTTAGCCAGACCTGTTATTAAAAGAGAAATATCTCCCTGTTTGTTTTAAAACAATGAAAAGTACACTTAAAATAACTATTTCACATTTCTTTGGGGGAAGCCTGCAATCACACCAGGAGAAAGCAAAATTCCTGTGGCTAGGTGTGTGGCCTAACACATTATGGCACTGTTAAACTTACACAGGGTTTGTGTAAGATTTAAGACTGAATGAAAAGAGAGAAAGAGAGTTAGCAAACAGGAGAAAATTTGACCTATGACCTATCTCAACCAGTCTGGTCTTGGTGGTGACTCATTAGTTACACAAGAAAATGGTTACCTGTACTATTTCTCATTTTTTGAGGACAAAACAAGTACGTCACAGGTGCAAATGATTGCCAATATGCACTGGGAAATGCAGAATTCATTCATTCAAGGCAGGGTTAGTCATTCCCGAGAATGCTTACCATCTTCAAGCTCGAAACAAAACAACATCCCTCTGCAGCACCGCCATGCACATTCAATGCATTGTGAAGCAAAGCGTAGTACTACAGCTTTGTTGTTGTGAGCAGTGTTTGTTTATCTTCCTATTTACAATTTTTAGTCAGAGCTGTGTAGATTTATCTGATTATTTTTTCAACACGCAGAGAGAGGTAAGCTAGCGAAATGCGAGGACATTTGGTGAATGAATTTGACTTTGAGCTTACAATTAGCTTGCAATAGTCGACTATACCTTTAACGAACTGTTAACTTCAGTAGAAAACAATGGAGGATGACATAACCAACATCCGTGAGCCATATGGTAAACTGCTTTACAGCAAAGTGTTCAAAAAAACCTATAAAAAAGTATAGGCTATATAATAATCAGGCCTAGATAGTTCGGAACTCCAGCAGGCCAACAGGGTTGATGCCATGCTCCCTGCCCTATAGTCTTGTCCTCTGACCAGTTGCTGCTGTGGTTATGTAGGCGTTTCTCATTGAGTCTTTTCCTTGGCCCGGTACGCCACGGCGCTGCCTAACCCAGAAACCAAGACAGACGGAGAACACAGTGGCCCTACCGCACCCACTGAGCTAATTCAGGATATGTTAAAAACAACATGGCTGGTGCTGAGAAGAAGGGAAAGATAGAGAGAGAGAGAGAGAGAGAGAGAGAGAGAGAGAGAGAGAGAGAGAGAGAGAGAGAGAGAGAGAGAGAA
>JAODUK010014947.1:0-27663 GCA_027564635.1 Typhlichthys eigenmanni | reverse complement strand
CAATGTCCCCTCACTCGCGAACAAGACCCCGAGATACTTGAACTCCTTCACTTGGGGTAAGGACTCATTCCCTACCCGTAGTAGGCACTCCATCCTGCTCGTGTAGCGGTATTCAACCTAAATATATCGGGATATTATTTTTGGTCCATTGCGCCCAGCCCTACTTCAGCTACAGTAAGATAGATAGAAATGGGGAGAGAGAGCGAGTTATGTCCACTTCTCTCCAAGAAGCGTTTTGTTGAGCCATGCTGTTTGATGGTGTTAAAAACACGAGTAGCAAAATAGAGTAACCTACTGTATTGTTTGTAGCGATTATCTATTGCAATTGTTGGTGACAGCCAGACCAATATTTTACATATCAAAAGGCACACAACACGATTAATATACTGCAGATGTGATTAATAGCAGGTGTGGTTAATAAATGGGTTTGTTTCTTAAAACTACATAAAATAAATTTACAGATGGGAAGATATGCCTTGACAATTTTTGTGTATCATCAAGGCTGTGTGTAGCCAGCTCAGTCTGCTAAATTATGCCTGATCTCAGAAAATGTGCACATATCACTACTGTATATACTATTTTAAATTAGCTATGACTTTCCAACATGTTTTATTGTTAGTGCTTTACCTTAGTATGTATGCCAACAACAAGTTTATTTAAAACTTTTAAAAGTTCATAAGTGACTAGTTTTCTGTTTGCCCTAATTCTTGAACTTCAAATGCAAATATCCATTATTTGCTATAGCTGAGAGTCGCATTTAAATTAAATGAATGTGCTACTTTCTTACATTTTGGAGTTTTATTAACACTAGAACCGCAAAGAATCTCTGTATACCTAAATCCGCGAATGGAAAATGTACTCATTGTATTGAATGTCTTCTAAAATTTGTTTGTTTAATTGTCTGTGTTTTGGTGCTGTAGTTTTATAATTATGGTCTAAAGGGATGTCTTTAAGAACACGCAAATATAGGCTATTAATGAAAGCAGCCCAAGATCAAAGATCCCACTTGTTAGGCATGTCGGCTAACTTAATCTAACCCTTAGACAGCGACTGTACTAAAGCAGCTTTCCATGTGTGTGAACATGTGAGTAACGCTGCACGCTTTGTCATTTCTCAGCAAAATGACACTTAACCTACACAGTGCTTTATTTAAAAATAAAGTGCTATTATTTCACATTCTTTAGTTTGAGTAGTATAGACGGGAAGGCAATAGACTCGTTGCCATATTACACGCAAACTCAACAATGTAGCAACGTATACGAGAGCTCAACAGGCTGCACTTGCAGAGGGTTGGGAGTGGTATTTGTGCGGAAATATCTCAGCCAACTCTCAGACAATGTCGAAGCAAAGGTTTGGGAGGCCACCAAAATCCTAACAATGTCCCCCACAGAAATTAGAGGCCTCTCAGAGATCTGTCAGATGTGAGACTCATTTACCTCCTTAGTGTTGATAACCCAAGCTGATTTTATGCCATATGTCCAGGGCAATGAATGATGAGCTGAGTAGAATTGTATCAATGCCTTTGCACCTGTTTTTATGACTCAATTGCGCTATAGAGTGTGACTGAAGTTTTGTGGCTGCCCACAGATTCTTTTATTGATTCCATAGCTTCTATTGACTGGGCAGCTCATATCATGTTAATCTACAGATTGTATTTATTTATTTATTTTTGACAAAATGATGATCAAATCTAGGGCTATGATTTTATTAGAGCAGTGCAATAGCAGTGCAATAAATGAATAAATGTTAATTTATTGCTTAATATTTGTATTTATTTATTTTTGGTCTAGACTAGATAATGAAAACATCACAGCTATTGTAGGTTATATTAGTATCACATGACCAAAATAGAGATGTTTATGGAAAGTTGTAAGGCCA
The DNA here is from genome assembly GCA_027564635.1 of Typhlichthys eigenmanni. Classification (NCBI taxonomy): domain Eukaryota; kingdom Metazoa; phylum Chordata; class Actinopteri; order Percopsiformes; family Amblyopsidae; genus Typhlichthys; species Typhlichthys eigenmanni. The sequence continues at coordinate 25,785 of JAODUK010014947.1, read as the reverse complement.
TAAGGCCGTATGCTGTACTCAATACTTGCTCATTGATAGTCCTGCATCACCCACATAAAAACACACAGCTCATCAATGCAAGAAATAACTGTATTATTGAAGTGTTTAAAGTGTGCATTTACCTTACAATACCCCACCAAGCAGTGGATGAGTAATGTAAATTAAGTGGATGAGTAGAGTTTAAGTGGTTATGGATGTAATAACCAGAGTAGGCGTTGCTAACAGTGATGTCTCATCTTGTGTCTGTGTCCTAAAGATAAAATTATCTAGATTAAATTTCATATATGGTTTAACATGTACTCTTCTAGTTGTCAAGTTTGATTGTGTGCATTAAAACAATGATGATTAATTACTGTATATTCCCTGATTATGGTTTATGACCAAATTAAATTACCTAATGATCTAGCTGTAGTAAACATTTAGTGCTCTGATAGTGAATAAAATGTTCTAGTCTAATAAGTGCCAAATTAAAATCAATTATGTTAGAGCCATTCATGGATTTTACACTATAAATTAGCTAGCTGCTGTACTACTCACAACAAATGATCTCAGGTGAGCAGACCAGCTAATTACAAAACAGTTATTATGAAATACTACTGCCTATAGCTATACAGATGTAAGAAAGCATAGTCGAGCGTGTTATGAAGTGTGTAACCCATGTGAAATATTATCAAAACATAATACAATTTACTATTTGAATATGGGAGATAACGTTCCTAACTGGTGCGTAATCATTCCGACACGAGACAGTGCCCCACTCGGCAGAGGACAACTCCACTAAACAGTACAGTCAAATTAATCAGCTTGATGAAAAGTCTATGAAGACGTGTTATTGGTATGAACTGACTATCCCATTAAATCCCATTAAATTATAGCCTAATGACTTTTTATCTTTTGCCGTTTGCTGATGTACAGTGGGTAAAATAGGTATTGAACACGTCACCATTTTTCTCAGTAAACGTATTTCTAAAGGTGCTATTGACATAACATCTTTACCAGATGTTGGTAACAACCCAAGTAAGATCAGAAATTAAGTTATGTGAAATGACACAGGGAAGACATATTGAACATGCTTACTGAAATGTATTTAATACTTTGTACAAAAGCCTTTGTTGGAAATTACAGCTTCAAGACACCTCCTGTATGGAGAAACTAGTTGCATGCATTGATTGCTCAGGTGTGGTTTTGGCCCATTCTTCCACACAAACTTCAGATCTTGAAGGTTATGTTGGCATCATATGAACTCTGATCTTCAGTTCTGTCCCTAGATTCTCAATTGGATTCAAGTCAGGTGATTGGCTGGGACATTCTAGCAGCTTTATTTTCTTTCTCTGAACCCAACTGAGAGCTTCCTTGGCTGTGTGTTTAGGATCATTGTCTTGCTGAAATGTCCACCCTTATTTCATGTTCATCATCCTGGTAGATGGCAGCTGATTTTTATAAAGAATGTCTTTCCTGCTGAAAAACCGCCCCATGCCATGATGTTCCCTCCTCCAAACTTCACTGTTGGTATGGTGTTTTTGGGGTTATGTGCAGTGCCATTTGTCTTCCAAACATGTTGTGTATTATGCCATCCAAAGAGTTCAATTTTGCTCTCATCTGACCAGACTATTCTCCCTGTATGACAGACTTGTCCAAATGTTGTGCAGCAATCTTTAAACAAGCTTCCCCATGCTTTTTCTTCAGCAATGGAGTCTATCTTGGTGAGCATGCATACAGGCCATGGCGGTTGAGTGCAATACTTATTGTTTCCTTGAAAACAATTGTACCTGCCAATTCCAGGTCTTTCTGAAGCTCTCCACAAGTGGTCCTTCAATCTTGGACGACTTTTGATAATTCTTCGTCCTGGCCAGTTTATGGTGAAATTATTTTCTTTCCACTTTCGGATTATGGCCCAACAGTGCTCACTGGAACATTCAGCAGTTTAGAAATGATTCTGTAAACAACCAAGTTTTGCAACAATTGTTGCGTTGGTCCTGAGAGGTCTGTGCTTTTTATTTTTGTATGTATGGAATACTAATGTCATAAAATGTCATGTCAGTAGCACCTTTAGAAATACAGTGCATCCGGAAAGTATTCACAGCCCTTGACTTTTTACAAATTTTATGTTACAGCTTTATTCCAAAATTAGTTTTCCTCAAAATTCTACACATAATTCCCCATAATGACCAAGTGGAAAAAAGTTTTTATTTATATATTTTTTTCCACACAAAAATGAAATCCTAATGCTATTTAGCTATTCATTATTAGCATTTTGTCTGAGCTTAGATGATGTTGTGCAAGGGTTTAGTCTTTAGTATTCATGCTGGTGATGTGCTCACTAAATAGGCTCCTGGCATAGAATATGTACAAGCACAGAAAGCAGATGGCATCATGCATTAACTTCATTACCTAGCTGTGGTCAGCAGATGGCTGGTGAAAACATATTGCATAGATTAACATTAACGTCGCCTGCAAAACAAGTTTTTATTGGACCACCATTATTAAACCTCCAATAAGTCCTCCCATACACAAACTTTGATAGGTACAAGTAAGAGAAAGGCATACAAAGTAAATCAGTTTGGTCAAAACTACTTGGACACACACAAACAAATCTGCACACAAATGCCCAGTGCCTGGATGAGAATTACAGGACGGGTATAGCCTTAGGTTACTATGAAATTAAACTTGCTGCGGCGGGCTAGCCAGACAGTCCCAGAGACGGAGGTTGCATCAGAACAAACGACACAACAAACGCAATGGACTTTCAGGTCTTTGATTTTCCATAGTGTGATTTATTCATCAGACCTATGAAAGATGCTCCACTCACACAGTGGTCTCTTGTGTCTTCGTGCATCTGTCTAGATGCTGTCTGTGCGTCTCAATGTTGATTTAACTTTTTGTCCAGACTCGTATAGTCGCCGTGATTTATGGGCTCATAAAAGGGATCTCACAGTTCCCACCGTTGTGGGTTATGTGAAGATCCACAGTATTGCATATTGTGTAACACATTCAGTTTTAGAGAGAGACCTTCTATTCTCATGCATGATCATTCATTCACCATGCATGATCATTGTCATTTGCATGTAGGTGGAAGAACAACTATTCTAGCTGCTTCAGTTCCCTTGCCAAGCTGTATTAGTGTCAAACCAGCATCTAGTGTACATGCATTTGGTGGTCTTACGTTTTTGCCAAAAATAGAAGACCCCACTGGCAGCGAGGAAATACGGCGGGGTTGCCCCGTCTGGTCTGCTTGGACTGAACGGGGAGCGGTCGTCGTCAGTCTGGCGTGACGAGTGATGCAGCACGCCGCGTAGGCAGAGAATGGAGGGAAAATAAATCCGACACAATGAGAGCATTATTTAAAAAAAAACACAAGAGAGAACCCCAGAGGTTGCCAACGTTTGGGTAGCAGCTGTGAATGTCTTATTTTTCAGGCTGTTACGGTTGCCTTCGCATTTTGTAATGAAGAGTGTGTTTAGTGTGCATGCCCACGACAACCACGTCCAGTTTTAACTGGCGGCAAGGGATGCAAGCGGCGGCCCAAACTGAACAGCGATTTGGTCTATTTTGGCCTTCAGATGTAGATTAGGTGTAAAGCTCAGCCACACTGCCACTTCTCATGACTTGTATACAGTAAACACCAATGTCTTCATGTGCTGTCTGCATCCCCCCCCATCCATCCTTCTAAAAGCTTGCTTTCGTTGCGTCCTCCACACACACACACACCTCCTCTTCCACAGTTCCACGTCTTCTATGGTTCTCTCCCACCTACCCATTTGGTCCGAATTCAATATTCTACTCTTTGGTTGAAGGAAGTTTATTCTTCCTTTCTGCACCTGTTCATCTGCCCTTTTCTTTTCTCATCACACCATCTGTGCATATCCCCTATTCCTCTGTGCTTCCTCTATTCTCCTCGACTGTCTCTGATTTTCTCTCTGGCTCTTGTCGCGTCTCTGTTAATGAGACAAAATACCAACGGCAAAGAAACATCACAGGCAACACACTGGAATTTGTTTTAATGCGGAGTTAATGATGTTGCGAAGGCGAGGGCATGCTGAATAATTTAGATGTAGTCTCTAGTCTTTTTTCCATTTGAACTTTCTTTCCATATTATAATTATGAACACACTTCACACCTTGAAGATGCTTACGGACACATTGGTAAAATGTCAGTGACATTGTGTTACAAGTAAGTATCACATTGATGCAAAACTAGTCTCAACTGAGTGTTAAAGAGCTGACAGTTTAGTGGAAGAAAACAGCAGTTATCTAATGAGTTGAATCACACCAGACAAAGAGAAAAAGACAATTACATATTCACGCTAGGAGATGCCCTGTAACCTATCATGTACTAATAGATACATTATGTTCAGACAATGTTGTAAATATTGCCGGCAGTGTATTATAGTCAGTTTTGCAGAATAAAATGTTTTTAAAAAACAGCATTTTCTTTGCAAAATATAACGGTAAGAATAGCTATAAAATATGAAAATTATATATTGATTTGTACTTGAAAAATCCCAAAAAGGGTTTCGAGGCATGTGTGCAACTGGCATAAGGTAAATTAATGTTAGCTAGCATTGCAATGCACATTAGTTTTGCAAGTAGTCCACATCGGTGCTACCATATGACGTGGAATAGGGATTTGACTGACAGGGATCATGCCATAGTGTATGGTATGTTGCCATCCTTGCTTGTCATATCAGATGGATTATCACTGGGAAAACAGCATGATGTTATGTTGTACAGTACATAAACTGTGGCAAAGATTGACCTTCTTTATTGCATTAACCAATGTCAGTCTGAATAATCAGTAAAGTATCGTAAGTTTAATATTTACTGTTTTATTTATTATACTTTTTTGTTTTTTAAGGACAATGTTATTTTATGTACAGGTGTATACATTATGATATTGTGGAAATGTGCTTGTCACGAACATACTTTTCAGAAGGCAGACATGTCAAAATTCCCATATTCAAATTGTCTGAGATACTGATTATGGGTTACTGATTATGAGGTTTTCAGTAGCTGTAAAATGTAATCAAGATTAAAACAAATACAGGCTTGAACTATTTCACATTGTGTGTAATTAATGCACAATATATGAGTTTCACATTGTCAATTGAATTAGTGAAATTACTCTACTTTTCCGCAATATTCCAATTTATTGAGATGCACCTGTATGTAATAAAACTGATTAGAAGAAGGACTGTGTCCCCTTTGGTAACCTGTGCTATTCTCTTTTGTTATGTTTTAGAGATGAGCTCAGAGAACCTCAGGACTTGCTTTCAAATTGTCAACGCCTACTTGTACTTGTCCCCCACAGAGTTCCTTCAGGTAGGACGCGCAAACAAGCTCACGCTCACAGATATAAACACCTCTGGGAGTCCATGACCTCCAACAGGCATGCACACACGCAACAATGAGAATGTCTCCTTGTATTACAGAACTTTGCTGAGGCCTTGTGTAGATCTTTCTGTGAGCTACTTAAAGACATCACCAACGAGGGCCAGGTCCAATTGCTCAAGGTACTGTCACTCCAGCCACTCTGGATTCCATCACAATATGTACTGTAATAATAATAATAATAAATTTTATTTCAGGACACCTTTCAAAAAACTCAAGGACATCTTACATAGTATTGTACATAGGCAAATATAAAGATCAATATAACACATCAATCTAACACATTTTTTCCAGGATGGGTTCTCTGCAGGGGTGGTGGGTGGTTGTAGCTGTAGTTGAATCTAAACAATTTTTTCATTGAAGTCCAGAATTTAATTGCACAATTCAGGCATGGGGTCGGCGTGGGAGTTATATCAGGAGGTTGGAGTAAATGTTGAACTGTTTTATCAGATTTGATGTCAGAATAGTAGGTAGATCTGGCTGTTTTGTACGTTGAGAGGTGATCCAAGTATGGTTGTGAATTAGATTCTTGTCCAGTCCTCTTGTACAGATGCTCAAGACGCCGTCCAGCATCCTCCAGCTGCCGTAGCTCTGGGGTTTACCAGGGGACAGTGTGGGCCAGAAGGAGACTGAGCGGGTGCTGAGGGGAGCGAGGGCATCCAGAGCGGAGGAACGGCAGTAGTGATGGGACGACATATTGATATTATCGTTTATCGCGATAAAAATACTGACGATAATCGTATCGTGGTTAATGTCCATTATCGTGATAATCATAAATATGAATATTTTCACAAGTGACTTGACAAAGCTGTCTAGCTCACTTGTACAGTCCAATTGTATTTATGAATACTAACTTATTTATTAGCCTGCATCTTTCCAGTCAATCACCACCATGGCTGAAGGCTCGGCTTGCCCATTGTGTCCCCCACATAAAACAGATGAATCAAATTTGTAGAAATACTGGTTTCAAAACTAAATTAATCACATAAAACATAAGCATGTGTGTCATGATACAATGGAAATGTTTGTTTCTTAAGAAAATGTAATATAACGTGATTCCAGTTATTCCAATTATTTTGGCCAGGATAATCGTGATATCAGTTTTTCATATCGTCCCATGCCTAAAAGGCAGTCATTGAAGTGAGTGGTGAGATCCATGGGGGGGGCAGAGAATTGAGACAGGGGAACATGTCTATCAGGTTCATGAGATCGGAAGGATTCATGTTTTTGTGTTTCTAAATGTGATGGTGCGGATGGGCTGTTGCTTTGGGAGGGGGGCAGATATTTCAAACAAGATGGGTTTGTGGTCAGATATGGGAAGGTGGCCCTCACTGGGACATTCTCAGGAGAAAAGCCAGTGGAGCAGACTAGATAAATAATGCGACTTGTTGTGAGTGGGGAAAGTGACATTTTGAATGAAATAAGTAACAACATGAAACTAGCAGATCTGTCAACATGAATGTTTAAATCACAAGCTATACATTGGAGGACATGGCACTAGTCAAACAATCATAGGTGAGGAGCCAGCCAGGGAGTTTAAAAGCAACACATTCAAATGTAGTATATGCAGGTAAACTGACAGATCTGGATTTCAAAACGTCACCTGAAAGAATGGCAAACCCACCCCCTCGTCCAGTGATGCGTGGTTGAGAGTTATAAACAAATCCAGGTGGGGCGGCTTGATTAAGATGGGAAAATAAATTTGGTTTCTGCCATGTCTCCGTTAGGCATAGAATGTCAAGTTTGTTGTCAATTATAAACTCGTGAATGAGTGGGGCTTTATCAGAGAGGGATCAGATATTAAACACTGCAAATTTAAGACAGTTATTAGAGGTTGGCTTTGTAATCACTGTCGGAACCCGGCGGAGCCTGTAGACTGTTGGACTAGGATCGTGAGGGCCAGTACGTTGATTAGACCAAAACGAGGGGATAGAGAGAAGGTGTGATTGAAGTCCCGGCGAGAACCACGGTGAATATATCTCGGCCGACGAATAATTCCAGGGGTTGAAAACAGAGCTGGGGGCGGGGGTCGATGTAGGTAGGTAGGTAGACGTTTGGTGGCGGAGGGATATGACCGCTGGTCATATCCCTGGCATAGGCGTGAGACGCTAGAGGTTGCGGAAGGTAATATAGTCTGGTGAATTTGAAATATGTAGTAGTGCCGAATAAATCAGAAACAGACAAGTATAATGTGTCCCGGCAGTCAACACAGCCCCTCCGGTTTTGATGTTGCCAGGATGGGTGATGGAAGGCTTGGTATCGAATCGAGCTCACCCGGTGATAGTAGCTACCAGTACTGTCAGCTAGTACCGAAGCTCATCCGCTAGTCAAAAGGATGTTGTCTTTTATAGCTTGAGTTGTAGAGCAGTTGGGAGGGAAAAAATAACGGTTGTAAATCTCTAAAAACAGCAAACTTAACTTCATAAAACAAAATACAAATACTATGGATGACTCAGATTCTTAAAATATATGAAATAGCACAAAAGGAGAAGCGGCTGCCAGAGTGCGTCGGCGTTCTCTCCCTCCAAAAAGTGTCAATACGTAGGATCACCGGGAACATTTCCTTTCTGTACTGTACGTTTACTGTATACTCCTGTTTCCCTTCTGCTTTTTTCATGTCTTCATATATAAGACTTTTAGTTTCAGCATGTTTCCAGAGCCTTGGAAAAGGTGTGTGTGTATTTGATATTTGAAGGTACAATTATTTGTAGAAGTCACAGAGCTGGCAGATCGATAGCAAATATATGTGCACCGCTAGGGGAATAATGTGTTGCAGCGATGATGTTGGCCTACGTTTTTGTAGGCCAACCCTGAAATGAATGCCACCATTTGTTTGCTTTGCAGATTCTGAATGCATTTCTTCCTATATGGTTTTTGATTTATGCAAAAAACATCTGTTGTTAACATACGCCTTAGGGAATTAAAGGTTTAACAGTAGGTTAATAACAACAGAAGTTTAATAACGGATGTAATTTATTTTGTGGAAAAGAACATACAACTATCTTGGGCTTTTTTTAATCACAGACCTTGTTTTCTGAATTATTTAAGAGCCCCGTGGGGAAGAAATAAAATAAAACCTTGTGAATATACTGTAGCAAGGGAACGGTGTGGTTTTGTTTTTGTAGGCGTATAGCACACACTGCAACATTATAAAGAACTGGAAATAAGTCTAAAGAGTTTCTCTCTATATATCTCTATCTCTCTCTATCACAGATGCTTTTATTGGCAGTGTAATTAACTTGTTCCCATCTTCACTGCTTACTGCTGCCCCTGTCATTAGCACACAGATTAGGTGACAATACTCTCTTAATTGACATCAGATTTAATTTCAGCAGGTGCCTTGATATTTCCCTAGTTAATGAATGCTCAGAGATGACACAGTTTTACAGCGCATGCTTTCTCCAACCTGCCATGATTGATTTTCATTCCTCCTTTTGACACATCTGAGGTAAATATTCAGAATCTGAGGTAAATATTTTATACTCATGCACAGTTCCGTATAATTACCTCCCTTTTCCCATTTCCCGCTCTACTCCTCCCACACGCATGTCTTTCATGTCACACTGGATCACAGCCTGCATGCTTATGCTATTTATTTTTATTGTGTAAGATTGTCTGTTTTCATTACACTTTTGAAATTAGTTTAACACATTTCCTATTAAGTGTTTTTGATAATTATGTCAATCTCTGCCATCGTGCTTTGATCTGTTTTTGCTGCTGAAATAAGTGTAACTAAATTGAAATGTGTCATATTGGCACATGGACTTCAATTCTGATGTATGAGCAGGGTGCTATGTATTTATTTGTTCATTCATTTATGTATTCATATATGTATTTGGAAAAGAGTTTGAGTTTTGAAGGTCATGCCTGGTCTTTCATCCATTTGCTGTTAATTAATTGTCTATGGCTAAAATTCTGCATACTTTAACATAACGGCCCTTTAAATGTACGACCATCAGGTTGATGTTGCTTAGGTCCTCTGTGAGAAATGTTTGCTGTTATCTTCACCTCGTTGACAGTCAATTTTCTTTTGATGTTAAATGCCAAGGGCGTTGAACACACACATCTCTGAATAGGTGCTAGGTCGATAAAGCAGTAAGGAAATAATTTGCCTGTACTTCTGCCCTTTTCTCCACCCAGCCCCGCCCCATGCTTCATTAGCTGGCAACAGGTGACTGTTGCATGTTTTTGAAGCAAAAGGGGTGGGGGGTCCTTAATACATTTAGTAATTCCCAACATATGGTAGATTGTAATTAGGCTATGCTAATTGCTAACCTAATCACATACAGTAGTGCTACAGTAATTGACCACTGACTGAACGTTTGACAGAATTAGTTTAAAGGTTGTCAGGGATTCTGGAGAATGATTGTTGATATTGGAAACACTCAAAAAGCTCCTTTTTTCTTTTCAGCAAGCACACATATTTGGGATCTAGAGGAACGTGAGGACTGTAGATATTTGCTGAATTTGTCAACATAAAAGCAACATAAATAACAAATAAAACTTGAGCTTATAGGGGGTCTTATTGTTATTCAATTTGTTTGTGTGCAAAATATCTTCATCCCAGTATTACTGCAAATATGGCTGTTGGCTTCCTGTAATCGTTGGTCCTGAGGAAATTAGAAGCTGCCACTCTGCCAACCCACACTGACACTCAAGACACACGGCATCTGCCCCTAAGGATAGAGGAATCAGAGATGTTATGTCTTCTCGATGGAAAGTTATGCAAAAGGAGTGCACACATTTTTCTTCAACTCCACCCCCCAACACACACACATAAAATACCACCACACCACCACATCCTCTATCATTTAATTTCAGTCAGTACACCAGCTTGCTCTTTACGTTTGTCATTGTGTGGTCAGTGAATGAGCTATCATCCACGGTTATTGTTGCTGACCACCTTGTTGAGTTTTCCTCTTTAAAGCCTTAATGAGGGAAAGAAGCACATTGCATTCTGAATGGGCAACGTTAAACTGTTAGAACTCCAGTATGATGGTTTAGGTGTACTGTATGCATGCATGTGTGTACCGGTCTTTGATCATGCAGGGCCCAATGACGAGGACATCATCCTTAACTTCTTATGGCCTCCCTTTTCCCTTCTCATTAGTTTCTTGTCCAGTCTTCTGCACGTGCACACACCCGCACTGATGTTTTGTTTTTTTTGCCTCTCATTGGGTGTCGCATGCATTTACAGCCACAAGGCTGTATGTTGACGTAGCTGGCTATCGGTTGCCAGTTTTGGGAAGTGAAATACCTGTACCAACTTTGCTTGCAGCGCTGAATAGCCCCGAGTCCCACCGCCTGTTTATCTCCCAGCTGCACCCACTGGTGTCTCACTGTGCGTCTCATCAAGAGTGACCTTTGCTTCAGAAAACACTAGAAGTGGCTTCACGCGCCCTGCCTTCCGTCTTCGATTTATTTTCTTCTACCATCCGCTTCTCATGTATCCCTTGTTTTTTTTCTTTTTTTTTCTTTTATGTTTCTCAAGAGTTGTGACTAACTGTCACCGTATCGGTGGAGCATCTTTCTGGCCCATCTTTAATGACACACTGAGCTGCTTCAGACTTCCTAGAGCATCAACATTTAAGCATAATCTTGCCTGGAGCGTGGGTTAGTCACGCAGTTAAGCAAAGAGTTGTGTTGTCTGTTCTTGGTCCCCTCAGGGATCTCTCTCTCTTCCTCTCGCTCTCCTTTCTCCTGTTCCCTATTGCCTTCTAATTTTCATTTACCTTCCCCGCTGTGTCCCCGTTTAATTGACGACATGTTCTCCCACACCTTTATTTATTTAAAAAATGTTTTGCATTATCATAATCTCTTAGCCTTTCTGATCTGTTCTGTTCTCACTGCTTATCATTCTTCCGTTATCTTCCTCTGTTCAGGCCTCGTACTCTTTGCCCTGCGCCTCCTTCTCATTCCTGTCCCCGTATCTCGCTGCAGGTGGTGGAGATAGCGCTGAAGGTTAGCCCCATACTGGGAGCCCACATGTTCCAGCCCCTGCTGCCAGGTGTCTTAAGAGGGATTGTGGATGGAGAGGTGAGGTTAATATTTTTTGTGTTTTAAAATGCCTGTGTAAAAGGTTTTAAAGTCTGAGGTAGCATTTCATTAAGTTCTGAACTAGGGCTGTTCTGAAAATAATTGATAGAGCGATATATCACAATATTATTTGCAACGATACTGTATCGATTCCCAGCCCTTTAAAATTGATAGAATACATTTTTAAAATGTTATAATAATAAATACAATATATAATAATAACATTTAAATAAAAATTGTATTTAAGCACAAGGAAAATATACAGAACAAGACTGGGAATCTAAATACAAAAATATTTGATTCATGTTGTCAAAATATTTACAATATCCTTATATTTCCCTCTGCATCGTGTATATGTCACTGTAGAGCTAGTAGGCTAGTTTCTGTGTGTTCATCAGCAGGGCTTGAAATGAAGCTTGCACGCTCGCCTCAGGCGACTAGTTTACTTTTCGGACTATTTTAATATTGGAGCCACTAGTCCGTCGCGCTAGTGCCCTTTTCAGCAACGATAGGCTATAATTAAGGGAGTTAGATTGTGTACTGCGAGGTGACAGAGGTTAATCAGCCCTCATAATCAGACCACCTTAAAAAAGAGGTGGTGTTCAAATTGATGGACACTTGTACAATCTCTAGCTAGGAAAATCATTTTAGAGTAGCCCCGTAAGGTAACCAGTCGCCAACTTTGGATAAATTAGAATGAACTAGCGACAGCAAGCCTGTATATGCATTGTTATTTTCATTGCTGGTGTGGTCGGGAATGTGTAGTGCATGGGCCGGTGAAACATATCGATACTATTATGAACTTTTTTTTACGTTTCACGTGCCTTGTTGACATGCGTTTGCTGATCGGGATGCAGTGTTGCAGAGTGATGCAGTGCTCTCGTGTGCGGCCTAGAATATGCCTACCTACAGTATAGTAAGCCTATGTGGGTGCTCAAGCAATGCGTAGGGTTACAGTACCTGTTTGTGCAAGTCAGGACTCTCCCACAGCCACACACTCTGCTCGGTGCAAAGAGCAGACAGGGAAATCAGAACAGTCTGCTGTCAGCACAGCCACAGAGCCAGTTGCCACTTTCTTGACTGATCTGAAATGTAGTTTCCTCTAGTACAGTTAAAGCTGTGTAGGTCTCCCTCTAAATGACTGAATAACTAATATGCTAGGTAAACACGCAGGATTGATCTCTCAATGAGTGTGTGTTTGCCAGGACCAAAATGTTATTAATATTGAATAAACATGGAAATTAAATACATTAGAAAACTAAATAATGTACAGCACCAGGCAATGTCAGTTTCTTATTTAAATTAATGTATTTAATTTACAACTAAACTCACACATATATCACTGGGTCAAAACATCCACGAAGCATATACAATACTGGGTAACACTTGCAATTTTGACTGAAAGGAGATATTTCAGTTTCTTGTGAGATGAATGTTAGCCACAGCTAGCCCGTATGTAAAAACAGATATATATATATATATATTCAATTTCTATTATATTTATTTTCATTATGTAAGTGCCTGTTATCAGATTTCTTTTGGTTTGAGATATCTGGCACAGTGGCACATACTTAATCCACTAGGCCACCTGAAGGGTCAGTTTTGGGGCCTGAATGTTACAAGGTGAAGGGTGATTAAAGGGGTTGCTAGCTTAGCTTCTTCGTTAACCTGCTATTGTTGTCTTATGGTTTTTCAAAAACATGTTGAAATGTGTAAATATCTCTAAATGTATGTCTTTGAAATGTAATAGCAACCTAATAAAAACCATGCTGGATCATTTGGTGTTTGTTTGTATTATATTTGTATGTTGGAGTATGGAGGTGTAGTTAGCTGTAGCTGTCCCACTAACTATGGCGATGTTGATTTGTTTGATACCGGACTACCTACTAAACTATTGCAGTAAAATGTTACATCATGTTACGTAGCCTATTTCATAAAATGAATTAACGCATTTATTTACGTTGTCATGACAGATCGTGAAAACGATACGATCGAGCATTGCTGTCACAGACGAGCACTCTGCGGACATATTGTATCGTGACCAATGTATCGTTATCTGCATTGCAAGATCCTTTGCAATACTCAGCCCTACACTGCCTGACTAAAATTAAAGTTGCACACTCCTTTTTATCTGGACTGCCTTTAGCTTTAAACACGGTGTGGATTTATTATGACATTGTTTTCACGACCTTGTACAACGTCACAACATTTCTGTCCAGGGTTGTTAATATTTGAAGCGTGGGTTAGTTACGCTATAAAGTCTTGACATTTTAACTATGGGGGTTGACTCCCTTTTGCAGCCAGCTTCAAGCGGCAATACGATGAACTACGTGGTTGGTTGTGGCACATATAAATACAGGCTATTGAAGAGAGGGAAGCTGCTACAGTATGGCTGCTGTCAGGTGGAATATGGCATGGAACAATTCTGAGGAAAAGATCAGTGAGCACTGGCAACAGGTCACACGTTTCCTTGAGCGAGGGAGGAGATGTTTTTTTTCCCACCAGTTAAGAGCAAGGCCTATGCTCTTAACTGGTACAGTTAACTGGCACAGGGAACAGAACAGGCATGCTTTTTGGTCTACAACTGCCTTTGAAGTATGCAAGTAATTACAATAGCGGTCAAAAGAACATAAATATTTGTGAGAAATAGCAGAGGCACTTAAGCAACCAGGTGAGTAGGCTATATTGCTGGTTAAACTAGGCTATGTTACCATTGCCCCGAACTAGAACGGACCGCAACATGGTCCATTTTGATTTTCTTTTCTTTTCGGAAACAAAGACGGAATATTAACTCGCACCAGGTCATGAACGACAGCATATGGTGTAGGTCAGTCATACGTGTAGTGTTGCCTGTCTTGGCCTTGCAGCATTTATGGCACAATGTACATGAATGTATCTAATCTGACATGGCTATTGTGAAAGACAACATGTTGTGTAGTCTAATGAGCTAATGTCAGGTGTATTTTTATGTGCAAAAATAATTATTGGTGCTTGCAGAACCTCTTTCTCTCGCTCTCCTCTTTCGTTCTCTCTCTCTGTTGCTCTCGCTCTCTTTCAATTTGAGCACGATCAATCCTGGCATTGTCATCATATGAATGTGAATGAATATTAATTGAACATGCCCATTCATCAGGGAAGAAAAAACATCCATTTGCTGGGATAGCTTGTTCATTCAGTACATTCAGGTACTCAATTGACTTAATTTGATTGCCACATAACATTGCTGAGCCTAGATCTGACAAATTTTTAAGGAAGCCCAGATCATAACACTGCCTCCAATACAAACGGAAACCTTTTTTTGGCCAGGCAGTGTACTGTATATTGTAAGTAAGTGTCTCAGGGACAATACTGTATATAATGGAATGGAATTAAGCTACTGCATTGTATCAGGAATTTGAGCATTTGCTGGATTGCTAGTTTTGAAGTTGAGCACAAATCTGTTTGTCTTCCTTACAGAGGTATCCGGTTGTGATGTCCACCTACTTGGGCATTATGGGACGCATTCTGCTCCAAAATTCAAGTTTCTTCTCATCGCTGCTTACGCAAATTGCATCTGAGTGCAACCAAGAGGTGAGACATTAAATTCACCCTCTATAGCAGCTGTGAACTCAAAACAATACAAAACAATTCCATTCATGCATACAGTTACTACACATTTGCCCAGATAATACCATAAGCACAAAAAATATGGTATTCAACTTTAAAGATTTTGAATCTAAAATGAACCTACGAAATGGTGTTTATTTTGTAAGGGATGGTAAAATAGTGTATAGTTTTGTGTGAAAAACACATTTTAATTCCTCAATGCCTTGACTAACTACACTTTTTCAAACTGAGTTCAAATACACATGTATTGAAATACAGCATTTTATGTATTTATGCATATGCTTTTTTATTTATAAGCCATGAGTTTCATGGCATATGTATTTTTATATTTCGATTATTATTATTATTATTATTTATAACTTTTTTAGTACCAAAAATGGTACAAAGTTGCATATTTATTTTTCAGGGACCGTATTTGCTGAATTTGACTAAGTATATTATCTTACAATTGCTAATTGTGCTACCTTTTTAATAAAGTTAAAACATATATATTTTTTAAATACACAGGTGTACAATATGCAAATGTATTACTTTACCAATTTAAAGATTTATTACATTTTTTTCTTGAAATGCAAGATGAATCCACCCCTCTGCTGGGATCACGATAATTCAAACAACATAAACTGAAGGTTTGGTCTGAATCAAAACCAAGATTGGATTATGTGATCTAATATGATTTCAGAATCCATTTTCTAGTTTTGAACAATCCATTCTCAAGATTTAATCCAATCCGATAACTGAAATCCGTTAAGATTATTTTAAACAACTGGCCCCTGAAGATATGATACGAAATATAAAGCTATGAAAAAATGTTTTATTTGTTTATGCACATGCGCTCATATTTATAATCCCTTGAGTTTTCATTATATTTTAGTGTACCTTTTTGCATTAGATGAGGCATTTTAGAGGCTATTTTGCCATTGTCATGCACAGTCCCTGTTCTGGCAAATGGCACAAGCTATACACCAATCTTTTCAGCGCAATGTCCGAATTATGAGGAAAAATTGTGAGTTTCTAGCATTTACCATTCTACAGTTATTACAGGAAATATAAATTATGCAATTTCAGCACCATTTGAGAGTGCATAATGCAATGCATTTTAGAGGTAAATTTGCCGTTGTCTTGTACAGCCGCTGTTAAGGCGAATAACACATGCCGTATATCATTCTCTTCAGCTGTGTCTTTATTATAATGTAAACCATGAGTTTCTTGCATGTACCCTTCTGAAGATATGATATAAAATATAAATGTATGCAACAACATTTTCAGCACCATTTAAAAGTGCATTTATGAGGCAACTTTGCTGTTGTCTTGTACATCCCCTGCTATACTGAATAGCACAAGCAATCTTTAACAGAATGTCTGGATTATGAGAAAAAAAATTAGTTTCTAGCTTTTACCGATCTGAACATATGATACGAAATATTAATCTATGCAAAATCTGCGAGACCGACGATCTCCGGATCAGAGGGTTAAGCCTTGAGCTCAACTGAAAAAAAACCTTGGCCGAGGTATTACATACTCTCCCAGCCTTGATGTTTCAGCAGGTTTTCAGTACAGCACAACAATTGATTGTAATTTGCAGTGTAGTCTTAACCCAGGATGCATTGAAACAGACTTTTTATGGGCACATGTTTTCTTAACAAACTAGTAGTCTACATTTCTGCTGAACAGGACAGCTTCTGCAGCGAGGAAAAGATACTAGAAAAATTTTGTTTTCTTACACGTTACTTCATGGACATGCTGTTGGTGAGCAACAAACACATTGCAGCCTGCCAGTAGTGCACAACCTTTCTCCCCTGTTGATTGGAATGTGCACAGTTCACACTTTGAAAACTGGAAATGTGAAGTGTTCAACTTGCGTTCAAGTGTTGCAATGTGTGCAACTACTCATGTCTGGCAACTCCAGAGTGGAGTGGCTCATTTAGATAACGCCACAGAGTCTGCAGCATGATGTCGTCGGAGCCGGATACGTGCGCAAAGAGCATCCCGATGAACTACGTTGTTGAGTTTCTGTTGATGTCAGGGATGATTCAGAACCACTAATACCATTAAGGCTACACGTCATGGTTGTTCTTTGAAGAATCCAAGCAATTTGATGTACAATTTTACAATCATAACACAATGGAATGGCCTTTTATTTAATAAGAAAATGCTTCAACACCCTCTAGACACTTTGACTGAGAATCTCAGTTGAATTCTAATATAAGCTCTTGTCTTTACACATGAGATATCTCTCTGTTCTCTCTCTTTCTCCATAATGTGCTGGGGCCTCAGATGGACCAGTTGTTGGGCAATATCATTGAGATGTGGGTCGATCGCATGGACAACATCACCCAACCTGAAAGGAGGAAGCTCTCCTCACTCGCCTTGCTTTCCTTACTGCCGTCAGATAACAGGTGAGACAGGAGGGGGGAGGGTGGGTTTGGGGGGGTTGAATGGGTTATTGCACTACAACCTACGACATTACAAGATAGTGACTGTCCTCTCAGACTGCCTTGTCTACAAGATGGCAGATATATGTAAAACACTGCCCATAAAATAAGAGCGTACAGAGGCGACATACATTCAGGCTACATCTGAACAACACACACACACACACACACCAACCACATAAAATAATCAGTATCTGTGGGCCTGATGTGTTGTGCTGTTATAGCAGCATAGGTGTTCTTGCCGCTATTAAATGTAGTGAGGAGAAACATAACTGAATCTAGGTCTTACCAAACAGACATTCTGAAGTGTGTTTTGGAGTTTTATTGTGCTACTATTTTATATCCCTTGCCATGTTTAATAGCAAGGGTTTAGGGCGAGAAGCATTCAAAGTGACGTTAGACTTTGGCAAATCATCAGACCTTGAGAGCCCAATATTCTCTTTTTGTGCTTTTGAGTGTGTGTGTGTGTGTACCATTCGGTTGCATCTTGGTTTTTGGTTATGTGAGTGTTTGTATGTATGCGTGCTTTTGAATGTGTGTGTGTAAGTGAAGGGTGATGACCCCTTGGGTACGATCGATCGAGCAGTGAGGAGACTTGCCACAATCAATAAGGATAACTTTGTGGGTTGTCCTTGTGCCAAAGTGTCACACATGCATACACACAACACAGCCACACTGGAGCTTGGTTGTAAAATGCATTTAACTCTAATACATTTAGCTAGTGCCATTGCTGCTAGCTCAGAAATTCTGCTCTTCCACAAAATAGTTAATAGTACTGTACTCTGAAGATAAGTGTTTGTTTGTGTTCTTTTCCTTGATGCACTGCTCCCAAACTAATATCAGTAGTAATAGTGCTGATCTTAGTTCCTTTTCCACTGCCCTGTGAAGATTTTGACTAGATATTACATTTTAAGGTTAAAGCTTTGCTTCATCCTGTATATTTAATCAGCTGTAATATTGTGTTATCCTTAGTTATATCATTATTCTAAAATGTATGTGTATATTTGAAAGGATGTTTAAATGTCTTGTAACAACATATGTTTGCTTTAAATCAATTTAACTATCTCACACAAAATCACGACAGACATTTTATATCATGTTATTTTGAGCATCCATACTTTTTTTTTTTTGATTTTGTATAACTAATAACAGCGCAGTCATTACAAATCAGAGGATTTCTCTCTTAGTATTCCTTCTGACAAGTGCATATGAATATAATAATTGGTTGTTATAGTTATAAATAAGCCGTACCTTTTCTTCAGTTGGAATTGTACCTTTCATGTTCTGAGTGAAGCTTCTCTTAAAAGTGGTTCAGAGGAGCTGCTGTGGGTTTGAATGGAAAAACTAATTTGGCCTCTCATACTGCATGGTGGTGCATGCTTTTATCAAAAATTTGGAAAGCTGAGTTTTCTGCACTTCAGATTTGGCAATAATGAGCTTAGACAGGCGTACAATATATTCTACGCACCATCCTTGCTCTGCATTAGCAACTGAATATAACAGTCTTGACCAGTACGGCAGCGTCTGGCTCTCAACTCTTAGCTCAACATAAATGATATATAAATGAAAGGTGGAGACAGCGATTGTAAGCGAATACACTTTTTGTTGAATCTGCTCACGGTCCGCTAGCTTCCGTTCTGCCTGCGCATTGAAATGGGTGCTTTTACATGAACAAAGTGGTGCAGACCGCACCACACAGTGCCCCAGTGGATAGCCCTGTGGCCTCACACGCAATAAGGTCCCGGGTTCGAACCCTGGTTGTCCCGGCCTTTCTGTGTGGAGTTTGCATGTTCTCCCCGTGTCTGCGTGGGTTTCCTTATCCGCATCATCACTCTTAGGTTAGCCAGTAGAACTTAAGACAGTGCCAGCCCCCAGTTCTCTTCTGTATAAAACATGCCCATTTTTGATATGTTGAGGCTTTTTGGTGGTGTTTCTCTGGACGAACTGACTGGGTGTGCTCCGTTTTCCTCTGCTTCTGTCTTGGTCAGTATACCTGTGTGTCTTGGGTCGTAATTCTGTGCATATTGCTACTTGCGTTATAGTCACTTTTTGTTAACTTTAAACTACAATTCAAACTGTTAAACATTTTTATACCTCATAATACTCACACCATTTCGATTAATTAAATATGCAATTGTTCAGCAAACGATCTGTGACACTTCATTAGTTTTGAAAAATGTGTCTCCACCAGAAGTTATAAGAATATATCTGTACAGGTTAACTTTTCAAGGTATATTCCATTCAAAATTAGGTTTGCCTAAATTTCTATATTCTAGCCTAGTTGTGCTGGTTGTCCTCTAACTTGAATACCTCCACATTAAATATGGAGACACTAGCCTACTGTAGAAGTTTTAACATGAATAAAAAGTGTGGAAAAATACTATATATACACGCTATACAATAGCGTACTGTACACAATTGAGCAAATATACTACAGCAGATATTTTATGATAGGTTAAACCTGATAATCATCTCTCCTTTATCAAAAACCAAGCCATTCAGACATACTATAGAGATTAACATACAATGAAAACAAAACACTAAAGGTGAATTATTGCATAACTGTTATGCTCACCCTTAATAAATATAATTTCCACTGTGCTCCTACATTTTTGTCTGCTCTCCTAAACATTTTAACTTCAGTCAGTGCGGAGCCCTGACCACTTGAACCCGTTTCCCTGGACATAGCCCCCTTACTCTAATCACTGTCGATGGTTGGACCTTTTGGGAAACAGCAGGGCAAATGGCCTTTTATGAAGAGTCACTAGAGCATCTTTTGAAGGGGTTTTCTTTTAAATAGACAAACATCATATGTGTACTTTGTGTCAAAATTTTTATGGGATCAAATTTTTTTTAGATTATTGCCATATTTTTTTCGAACTTAGGTCCGTAATAATAATGCGGAAGTGACTCGGGCTCTCTATTGGAGGGGGGATGTTTGTTTCGATGTTGAGATTATAACTTTCTCTGCTATTGCTTACTCAGCCTTAGCTGGTAACTGTTGCAGTTTCAAGTCTCCCAGCGTTCAGACCATAGCACTGCATACACCACTTAGACTGGCAGGCATGGACACAGGTACGCCAACAGGAATACAATTGGAATTGACAGGCACGTCCCAGCGTGTGATAAGGGATCTTTAATATGATGCCTGCGTCCAGAGGTGGCCATGGCTGTCTGGTTAGTAGTATTATCAGGAAATTGGGGAGCAGAGGTGTTCAGTGATGCATTTTACATTCTCTGGGTAACAGTTGTAAGGCGTTATTAATTACAAGCATGTCAGAGATCAGGTTCCGTGTTTTTCATATTTGTCTATTGAGTGTATGCACTTATTTTTCTCAAGCATGATGTAGTGTACTGCTGATATGCAGGTGTAGGGCAACAGGCTGAGCTGTATATGTTTTCCTATTCAAAAGGAGTATAAGGTGTATAACACAACATTTCTGTGAGCAGCATTGCCCGAAGTATACCCGCTAGCCACAGGTTTGAGATATCCTTTGAAACAATGGTGCCCACACCCACACACACTTTCTTGATAAACCCATTTTTAGAATTTTTACTCATTTATCAGGGACTGAATGTGTGGTATATTTAGCATACCATGCTAGGCTTTGCAGAACCATCTCACAAGCAGTTGAAGAGAACCCATAAAAATACCAAAACAAACAATATGTTTGCTATGGGGTACATTTGCTCAAAATGTTCCCCATATTTTAAGATTTTTTTTTTTCTATTTACTGTTTTCTATGAATACTTAAATAGTTTTCAGGTTGTGACTGATTGCATAGACTATATATTGCAGTAATAAACTGTATGTTTAATAGCCTGGATGTTTATTAATTTACTAAAGCCTCGACCAACTCACCTTGTATTTGGATTCAAAAGTATTTCCCTACCCTCACTCCACTTTCTCTGACAAACACACAGCAATTGCATAAACCTAAGGTGAATAGAGGGGCTGTAAATGTATGTATGTGTATGTGCTGTTGTGAGCTGATAGATGGCACTACTGTCCTTTGACCCTGACCCGATGTGTCACTATGACAGCTTATATAATGGATATTTTATCTCTCTCTCTCTCTCTCTCTCTCTCTCAGTTTGATACAGGACAAATTATGTGGGATTATCAATATCTGTGTTGAGGCTCTGCATGACGTCATGACAGAAGATTCCGACACAGGCACCTTTAAAGAGTAAGGCAACACATTCAGAGAGCTCTGTTAAAGAAAAGTAAACACATGGGATTAATCACAGAAGGTGGAATTTACAATCTAGCACTTTCCAGTTTAAAGGAGTCATTCCATGCCCCTTTTCACATGTGTACACAGTTCCTTGAGTCGATTTTAGGTGAAGAAAAAAACCACATAGTTTATGTGCCATATTATGCAAATGTTTACACTCTTTATCAGATGAAACTGTTTTTATTGACTCTTGCTTTAAATAAAACAAGCCACTGCTCACCCCGCCCGCTCTACCACACTCAGTAGTACTCACACAGCGGTGAAACGCGGTTCAAACTACAGTGAAGGATACGGGAGGCAGAATGGGGTTCATTGTTGTTTGTGTCAACATTGGCGTGGCATCAGGGTCACACAGCCACGTAATCATGTGTAGGGACAGGGGTGTGACGTTTTGATAACCAGCCGTATCTGCTAAGAACAATATTTCATGAATGAAGGTTAAATTATAACATCGCAGCCATCCATATATATCTATAAGCATATATTTCACAAGTGAAGGGCATAGCACAAAATTGTGGCCTTCCTTGCCTCTACAGAGCGCAATTGGTGATATTCGGTTAAACAAGAAACGTAAAAGCTAAACCAAGACATATTCTATCTTTGTTATTATGACAGACATAAAGTTACATGTTTTGCAAGATATGACTGATCATTGATCCAGATAAAACCATGTTTTAACTCCCAAAAACAGCAATCTGTTTCAGGCAGAGAATACAGTTTCGGTGTGACCCACGAGTGCGTCTTTATCATCAAGCAATGTTTAGGTTATGTGCCCGTACATGTAGCTGTTGCATTATGGGTACAATGAGTATCTGTATGTAAAGCCTATAGAGAGTTTGTGCAATGTGTCTTATATAGTTTTGTAAGTATTCAGTCAGTGCCATAGTCACAGCGGTCTGTCATGCATAATTCAATGAATAATTATGCTTATCACATTATAGCACCTCAAGGGGTATACATTCAAGGTACTCCTTGATTTGTGTCTGGAGTTAACCTTGTGCTTGAAACCAGCTCTCCAAAAACATTTTGGATTCTTTATCCCTTCCTCTTCCAACTTCCAGCTTGTAGACAGTTGTATTTCAACAATCACTAAATTAGGGAGACATATGTTGATCTGTGGACTGTAGTGTAGTAATGTCTACACTATTACACTAAAGCTATGGCTTTATTTTTATATATGTAGTTTTATTATATCTAGTCTAAATAGTAGAGCTTGCTTTATTTATTTATTAATTAACTTAAATAAACAATGCACAAAGACGAGGCCTCAGCTCACTGTGTCCTTAGCCAACCATCAATGATACAGAAGTGTGCAAAGTATGCTCCAGTAATTTGTTGTTTCCAGCAGCTAATGTGTGTATTACTGTATTACTATGTTGTTTTATTACTATTATTATTGTTATTAAATGAGCGGTACCTTGTTGTGTCTACAGCTGCATGCTAATGAGCAATTTTGAGGAGCCCAAACTGAGTGACGATGAGGAGCCACCTACTGAGCAGGACAAAAGGAAGAAACTGGTGAGAACACCGTCCTAATTATAGCTTTTAGTCTAATGGCTTCCTTATGAAGTTCTCAGTTGTTACACATTATTCCCATTGCAAAGTGCATTGTCTGCTCTGATCACAGCCAAGGCCTATGTCACACTAGTAAAGATTAACACATCACATAAACGGGGATTAACCATTCACGCCCTCTAAAGTGGGATCGTTTCTAATCATCATTGTTTAACAGCCTGCAGGGACCTTTGGAAACCATAATGTGACATGTTTAAGGGTGTGTTTATACCCGATCAGCCTTAACATTGTGACCACTGTGAGGTGAATAATCTCGTTATCATGGCACCTGTATATTAAGCAGCAAGTTAACATGTTGTCCTCAAAGGCGATGTGTTAGAAGCAGGGAAAATGACCAAGAGTGAGGATTCTGAGCGCCTTTGATGAGGGCCATATTGTGATGGCTAGACGACTGGGTCAGAGAATATCTGAAACTGCAGCTCTTCTCGGGCATTCCGGTCAGCAGTGGTCAGTACATTAGCAAAAGTGGTTCAAGGACGGAAAAGCGGTGAACCGGCGACAGGGTCATGGGTGGCCAAGGCTCACTGATGCATGTGGGGAGTGAAGGCTAGCCGGTGTGGTCCGATCCAACAGACCAGCTACTGTAGCTGAAACTGCTGAAAACGTTCATGCTGGTTCTGATAGAAAGGTGTCAAAACACACAGTGCATCGCAGTTGGTTGCGTATGGGGCTGTGTAGCTGCAGACCAGTTATGATCCCCATGCAGACCCCTGTCCACTGCCGAAAGCTCCTACAATGGGCAAGTGAACATCAGAACTGGACCACGGCGCGTGTGCGTCGCTTATTTGGAGAACACATGGCACCAGCATGCACTATGGGAAGAAGGCAAGCCGGAGGAGGCAGTGTGAGGCTTTGGGCAATGTTCTCCTGGGAAACCTTGGGTCCTGCAATTCATGTGGATGTTACTTTGACACGTACCACCTACCTAAGCATTGTTGCAGACCATGTACACCCTTTCATGGAAACTCTATTCCCTGATGGCATTGGCCTCTTTCAGCAGGATAATGCACCCTGCCACAAAACAGAAACGGCTCAGGAATGGTTTGTGGAACACAACAAGGAGTTCAAGGTGTTCCATGAAGGCCCCACCTCGCAACTTACAAGACTTTAAGGATGTTTTGATGCCAGATACCACAGCACATTTACTAAGAGGTCTAGTGGAGTCCATGCCTCGATGGGTCAGGGCTGTTTTGGCGGCAAAATGGGGACCTATACAATATTAGGCAGGTGATCATAAAGTTATGGCTGTATATAAACAAAATGTGCTGTATATTTTATCTAATTTATATGTAGTTTTATTATATCTAGTCTAATATATAGAGCTATATTTATTTATTAGCTTTTCTTTTTTTTTTTTGGAGGGGGCTGGGATACTTGCAAGTGCAAACATGTTTTTTTCTAAGATGTATGTGTTTAGGAGTTATGTTTGCTTGTGTGACTGTTGCTGGTCATGTGTGTTTGGGGAGAGGAAGGAGAGATGGCTGGAAAGTATCCCACTGCAGTTTTCACCTCAGCCCAGACCCAGACTTATAACTCCCGGATATAGAAGGAAGAGACTCAGTACTGTGTGTGTGCGCTCGCTGTGTAAGCCATTGCACCTCATCCTGTCTTTTTTTTTTGTATGTGTGCACAGACACTCAGATGCAAGATCTTGCTATTTGAAGCGAGTTAGTAAGAAAGAAACCTGTGACATTCTTAAATACTTGGCTCCAGTGTGACGCCATGCTTACTTCTTTTGGCAAGTGGCTACTTTTGTGTTTTTGAGCTGTGTGTGTGAGTGCACGCTCACTTGTGCACCTGTACATGAGCTGGCGTGAGGCAGGGCACAGTTTTTTCCCATGCACTCTTTAATAGGTACTCCTGTTTGTGTGTCTGACATGTTTTTACATCCACGCTTTGCTTTGGTGAAGACACCAGACCTTGTATATCACAGTAGACTGAACAATTTGTGCATTATGCCTTTTAATAAACACATCATGCAATGTTTACCAGGTAATGTAAAGGGCCTTTCACACGGGAACACACCGCTAGTGTTCAATTCATTTTCAATGAGAAGCAAGTGGGCTAGGTGGCCGAGGCGGAACGGTGGGCGGGCACAGTTCCGAGAACTTTGCCGCTTGTGTGCGGGAATCGAGAACACGCCTCCGAGATAAAATATATTTTACTTTTGAGGTTGCGTCTTCGTGACTTGTAGGAATGTAAGATAGCAAGCAGCATACAGCTGAACCAACTAACAGGATTTTCATAAAATGATAAATGTTTAAATTTGACAAGCTTTTACCCTACACAAGACAGAAAATACACAACATATGTTGACTGAAAGTTTATTGGACATAGTCTACAGTACATTTGGTATTAAAACGATATATGAATCATATATATATTCTCCACACATTTTGTCTTAATTAATTCATAATAATAATACCTCTCCGGGAACCATCACCTTATCGTGGTGGAGAGTTTTGGGTGCCCCTATGAACCTGAGGGCTGTGTTGTCTGGAGCCTAGT
>JAODUK010014936.1:0-27674 GCA_027564635.1 Typhlichthys eigenmanni | reverse complement strand
AAATTTGTATAAAAGGAGTAAGAATAATTGTTTCTGTACTTTTATAAGGTTGCACAGGCAGTAAAGCTTCGGCAAAATAAAGATCCCACAAAATTTCGTTTGTGTCCTGCGCATTGTCTGTTAGCCAGGTCACATATGAATAAACGGTTCATTCCTTCCATCGCGGATTATCTAAAACGTTGGCTATGCCTTAATTAATGGTTTAATTGAAGTTTCCATTGGCCCATCTATAAATAATTTGTGGGTGATTATATAGATTGTAAAAACAAATTAGGCTTGCTTCAGGTTGACACCTTTATATTTGTTCTATAATTCTATATTGCTAATGATATCTGAATGATAAAATAAATAGGCCGAGGCAACATATTAAAACATAACAATTCGGTAATTTAGTCGACACTTATCCACATCTAAAGTAATTTGCACTGAGTTCATATCCAAGTAGGATATTATAGGAAATATGATTTACGATGATCACGTGTACAAGCGGCCGAAATGACTTCTCCCTTAGAGATAGGGTGAGAAGCTCGGAGTAGAGCCGCTACACCTTTGCGTCGAAAGGGGCCAGTTGTGGTGGTACGGGCATCTGGTAAGGATGCCCCCTGGGCGCCTTCCTTGGGAGGTGTTCCAGCCACGTCCCGCTGGGAGGAGACCTTGGGGAAGACCCAGGACTAGGTGGAGAGATTATATCTCCACACTGGCCTGGGAACGCCTCGGGATCCTCCAGTCAGAGCTTTCTAATGTGGCTCAGGAAAGGGAGGTTTGTGGTCCCCTGCTGGAGATGTTGCCCCCGCGACCCGACTCTGGATAAGCGGATGAAGATGGATGAGTCAATGGATGGACTTACAATTATTTAATATTATGGAAAGTCAAATTAATTACTGAAACTCCAATATGTCATTAGATTTGCACAATTTAGACAGTTTGTGGCAAGAGTTTGGTTATACTGTAAATGGGTTAATGCTATAGTTTAGTTTTTGAATACCACCATCAGAGGTGCTACACTTCCTACATAACATGTACTGTATGAGGGCAATCATTGTTCAAATGACTTTGTACATTGGTCTTGTGCGTGCATGCACTGTACTCATTTGAAATAAATACAGGATACACACTTGGTATGTCAGACCTTAGAATGGTTGTATTCATGCCTAGACAACAAACGCATCATGGCACACCTTAATAAGCAAGATGCATAGCCAAGGGCAACAAATGCACTAGAACACTGACTGACTATTATGA
The DNA here is from genome assembly GCA_027564635.1 of Typhlichthys eigenmanni. NCBI lineage: Eukaryota > Metazoa > Chordata > Actinopteri > Percopsiformes > Amblyopsidae > Typhlichthys > Typhlichthys eigenmanni. Next base: position 26,432 of record JAODUK010014936.1, on the reverse strand, counting down.
CTCAGAGCAAGAAAGATATTACACCCAGAGATATAGTGGAAAAACATTTAACTTTTGTCAAGACAGACAATATGATTCAAAGAAATCAAAGAGAAATAAAGAGGCAAGCAAAAAATTTAACCCGCCCCCCGTTCCCCCCCAATACCATTTGTTTTGTTAAAGAAATAATAATTGCACAAGGTCTTTGCCAAAAGGTGCATTTTGGTTTCTTTGACCTTGTGGAACAACTTTTCACCAAGGACTGTTTGCTCATCAGTGAATCAGCTTGACATAAAGCAACACGGAGGGCATTCACCTTAGGAGTACACGTCCTCAGTGTACAGACACACACACAACATGAAACTGGATGGACAGATGTGGGAACAGTTTCTCTTCCTCCCATTGTTGATGAGGAATTGCAGTCATGACTGCTGAACCAGCTCCACATTATGAACCAAGTCTACCACAGGCTCACTGCAGTTAGTTAGACTATGAAGAATGAGGAGGGACCCAAGTTGTTCTGGGTTGCAGGATCATGTATGAAAGAAAACGCAACCAGATACCATTCTGTCTCCCAGTGGTACAGCCCCTTTTTCGTTTGTTGGCATCAGGAGCCATGGCTGACCTTATGTAGATTCCTGTTCAAACATATGGTGTTGTCAGGAGCAGAATACTCCAATAACTATTCTAATAAGATCATTAGCTATGATGCACCGCTTTACTTGAGGGTATACAAAATTAACATTGTAACACAACGATGCAATGGTGAGTTAACGGTTAATCAATAAGCCTATCATTGAGAATCTGATACATACAGTATATTAAGATTTAACCATAAGTAATACTGGACTCACACACCCAAAAAATGCTCACCTATAACATTCTGTTCTTAAGTAATGTATTTATTAAATAATAGTTAATACTGCCCTACATAGTACTTGTACTCACTACAAGTCAGGTTAGGGTTTGTTAGTTAAGGGTATTCTAAATAATGTACGATAGTAATTAGACTGCAGCTCAATAGCCCACTAGGCAAAAATGGTGTATTAACACTAGATCTGAAACAGAACCCCTCATATTCACAGAATTACAAAGAGAGATTGAAGTTTTGCAACATTCCACCACACATTACTCCTGTTCAGCTGCTTCTGAAGAACATGGAAATGGGCCATGCAGTTACACATTTGGGCTGCTATATCAGCACACAAACATTCCCTGAATCACCTTATTAGCACAAGTCAGGGTTTAGCCTTGTTGGGGTAGAGGGCAGATTTAATCTGCCTCACGGTCAACATTACATATAATGCCTCTGCTAAGAAAATACTGCATAAATTGGTGTAATTGCTCTGAATTACCCATATACATTGTGAAACAACTGCCGAAATAAGTGGAATTATGAGTGAACCTTTTGTCTTTATTTAGAAAGACATTTACTACATATATACCAAATTTGGAACAATGCCTGAAATGGAGCCACCGCTATACATCAATCAACAGAATTGATTAAAAGTATAAAATAAAAAGTGAATTAGTAAATGGTGCTAGTAATGTAGCAAATAATGACGAATCATTATTAGCATGTTAATTTAGTAGATGCATATATTTCATTCACACAATAGGAACAGGTTAATCAGACAGGAAACATATATGCCATCACTTTTTACATATAATCAATATATTTACATACAGCACATTTGAACAAAATGGACTCAAATGTAGCCATAGCACAGATCATATAGACTACATCTGCACTACACATGCAGCATGTTACAAAAAGGCAAATGATCAGACCTCCCTATTTAGGAGTGTCTATATATGGCTTCATTTAATGGGGTGATGCAAGAGTCAATGCTTCTAGTTCTATATGGACCCAAAAAGAAATGTTTTACTTGCAACACACATTTAGGCTCCATGCTTTTGAGCATAAGACAGATGTTTAAAAAAACATCATGGCTTGCACAGAGGCATTTTGTTACAGGATACTACAAAAACACATTCACACTATACACTTTAGTCTCAATGACCAGAGGTTTTTTGTTTTAATAAAAATGTTGCAAAGCTTTAGTCAGTGGCCACACACAACGGATGCAAAATGTTTTGATCAATGTGAACTATTTGATAACCCAACAATTATTTATGATGCATGTTTACAAAAGTGACTGACAAAAGATTAATCATTTTCCCCACCTTAAATATTTGTTCTGATGTGCACTGTATAGTACATAGACACACACACACAAACCACTGGCATTAGTGTCAAACATGATTTGGGGGAAAATAGGCAATTAAATAGGTAAACAGCAAAAAGCTGGCCACTCTAAAGCTGGTCAATTAATATACAGTAACCTTTGTCCAATTAGTATTACATTTAGTACAATTGACACACATGACATTTACCAAAAGACACAAACCACCAATGAAACAGTCTACACACCATAAGTGTCTGTGAAAATTTTTTTTCACAACAGCCTAGTAGTTCAATAAGAGACCCTTCCAGACACAGTTAAGCATGTAATTGATCCTAAACAACCACTGATGGCAATCAGAGATGTGGTGCACTATCATCAGTCCAGCTCCTATAAGGTGAGTTGCATATAAATACAATTCATTCAGAAAGGAATATATGTCTTGAATACATCCTATCCTAGAACATGAACAAAGCAGTTTATTATTTGCGTGTTAGTAAAGCAATATTTTGCACCTGATTTTACCAAAACAGTTTTAATCAAGAGTTGAGCACAATACATTTGTTACTGGAATTAGATTTACGAGGCAATTCCTGGAAAATAATTATCCTTTATTATTAAATTGCATGAAGGAGTACCATGCAAACTTTAGAAAGACGAAAAATCGGACTTTCTAAAAATACACAAAATTAGTAGACCCCTGAGCCAGATGTAGATATGGTAAACAATCCCATTGATATAAATGAGAGCCAGCTTCATTGCCACCTGCTGGCCAGTGTTGCTACTGCAAGGAAATCCCATCCCAGAGCAGGGAGCTGTCAAGATAAACCATCTTTACATTCGGTAATAACTGACCAATGAGCTGTATGCCAGTACAGACACGTTGTAAACACTTAAGATTTGGTTTCTGGTAGGTCAGCTCTTTTTTGGCAAGAAATGGTGGTTGTCTGTTAAAAATATTTAAGGACTGAGTTGTATAAAAGTAGGTCTTTAGAAGATGTTAACTGACAAACGATTCTGGCTTTTCATCTTGAACATAATTTTCCTTCTTTCCAAAATTTCAATCAATAAATAAATTACTTCACAATAGCAGTGCTCAATTTAAACGTCTCATCGTTGCTGGCCTTGGGAGGAATTCGGTGGCTGACAACATAACCAGAATGAAAGGGGGGTGTAAAAAAAAAACAAACACCACACATTCAACAATCACATTGTACTGTATAATTAACAAAGGTTACCCTTGTGGTTGAAACCAGCACTACAAAAACATTGTTTTTGTGTGAATCTGCCAGTCCCTATAACTTAGCACTGAGCCCTAGAACTTAGCGGAGTTAGCACCCATGTCTACCCTGCAAATACAGCTCTGCTAGGCTCTCATTTTGTCTGACCCCTGCACAGTTGTGTGTTGGCTGGGAAAAACAGCTGTACATCTAGGGGTGCTACAACCCTACACTAGTCAAGTACTGTACGTATAAGAACATTTAGTCAAAGAAACAACATTGTATTAAATGAATCTCCCAGATCAAAACATGCTTAAACATAATTACTTGAAAACAACCTATGGTTACAAAGAAAAATTAAATTTTAGTGCACAATACAAGTAATACAATGCATTTTTAAACACAAACAGTTAAATATATCCAAAGTATGTGTGATACTAAAAGCAGCTCTCCAGTCGACGAACACGATCAAATTAGAAAGTGCAAATGCGCCTTCTTGTGCTCTTCCATCTGAAACACTTAAAAACCCAGTTGTAGCACCCCTATAATGACTGGATCCACCCTACAATGGGGTCTACCAGTGGTATAGTCCAGGTTCGTCTTGGTGTACAATCAGCTCTAGGTGTGGCCCATACTCTCAAAAAAAAAAAAAAAAAAAAAAAGTAATCTCATTGATGAGTTTGGTTTTTATTATCCTGCCAAACACCACAAGGTGTTTTCAGTTGACCTTGCTCTCTCCACTGTGGCTGTAATCTTCCGTTTGCCCTAGTAGGGTCGGTTTTACTCCCCCTACTAGGCCTTCCCCAGGCAGGAGGACGGGGGATGTGTGGAGCAGTTTACTCACCACACTCACAGTACCACTCCAGCATCGAGTTAGGCTGTGCTCCGGAGGTCAGCGGCCCTCCAACATTCTAGTTGGCAGAAAACTCTTCCAATTCAAATTCGTAGAAAAATGAAACAAGTTTCCGGCATTTCTCTCTTATGTATGCGTATGAGAGCAAGGATGCGTGTTGGAAATGAAAGAGGAAAGAATAAAACATAAATACAAGGTACAAAACCATGCTCATGGCACCCAATGCTATGCCATCAGCCTCTGTTGTGATGGGCGTCCTAAAGTTATGCAGAATGACCAGGAGGCCGTTTCCATGGCGACGGTGTTAAGTGTGGCGTTGTTTTAAGGCATCATATTAGATGGCAGGGATGTTCTCGCCTGTATAAAATAAGGGAGAATATTTAAAAACAATTGACTATATAATATATTGTTTTCTCGCAATTAGTATGAAATTGTGCACACGCCAACACAAGCTAGTTAAGCACTGCACACCTGGTTAGGACTCACTCTCCATAGTGACTGTAACGGTTTCACTTTCAGCTGGGAAATACAAAGTGTAGCGTTAGCCAGTCAGTGACACCGATTCCGCCAATCCAAATATATTGTAACATTTACTGCCGTCTTACCTGATTTTACGGGGCTATTAGCTATGCTGTTAGCGTGCTGGTCGTTGCTTAGGAGACGGTTCTGTGACTCGCTGACAGGGCTCACTGGAACGTCGGCAGCGCTGACGCAAAAATAACAAAAACAGCATTAAACCACTGGGGCTCCCGCTGCAAGAAGCAATCACTGCTTATAGGTAACACCAACATCAGCGTGTTTAGGTAAGGTCTGCCTGCATTAGCTCACCTTTTACTGGGCTCTGGATGCAAAGTGACAGTGGCCTGCTCTGGATCTGCACTGACCAACCGTGTGGGGAACGTTAGCCCATCTCCCTGGCTGGAGGGATCCAGGAGAAATTAGAATTTTTTATCAATTTAAAATAATAAAAATAACAATCATGACATGTTCATTCATTAAACAGGAACTCCAGTGTAATAGTCAATTTACAAGTAGCAGTGCATTTTTTTTTTAACGACGTCACTTTAATTTAAATTAATTACAAATGTGCCTTCTACCTGGTGAAGACTGGGAGCAGCCAATACTTTTTCTGGTCTCCAAAGACCTGAGCAATGTTCTTACGGAAACCCAGAGAGAAACCGTTCTTGTCGGAGCCGGTCCTGAAGACTGGCGCTCTGAACGCCTCTAAGAGGACGACAAAACACAAACGACACAAACAATATGTGAGAAGGCATACGATAACTAATTGCCAGATGGATTAAATCAATGGTTTAAAGAGAAAATGGGTCACATTGAAATGTAGTGTTATTTTCCATCAAGTATTGAACACTTTTTCTACGATTAATGTTAATTTGTATTTAAATACTGATGATTAGTCCTTTTTTTAAAAAAAGGTAAAACCAAAATGGTCCTACCCAGGTGTGTGAAGGCGCACTAGTTACCTATAGTGGACTTGTTTTTCCCAACGAGCCACAGGTGGTAGCTGAACAGAGACAAAATACTGATGCAGAACATGGCTGCCACAAAGAAGAGGAACAGGACATGGAATTTGGCAGGAGTGTCGGCCAACTCATTCTGGGGAAGGCGAGAGGATGAAGATGAGTATCAACGAGAGAGAGAGAGAGAGAGAGAGAGAGAGAGAGAGAGAGAGAGAGAGAGCACAAACAGGGTTGAATTCGACACCACCGACACTTAAGGGTTTGGACGTGGTGGTTGTGGTTACCTTCGGGCAGTTCTCTGCCGATTTCCTCCGGCAAAGCTTCAGCACAAACAGAGACACACACAGGTTAGCAAGGCAGGCAGAACGGGTCGGAGCGCGGGAAGACGACGGGGTTATAAATAGGGTGAGAAAAAGCCAGGAGAAACAGGGAACAGAGGCCGGGGCGGGGGGGGTGGGGGGTGGGTAGCAGTGGAGGCAATGATGGAACAGGAGGAGACAGGCGGTGAAGTCGAGAAGGAGGAGAGGGGGAGAAGACTGCGAAGGAGGGGAAAGCTGGAAGACCACTCAATGGAGAGAGACGGAGTCAGAGAGCAGAACAATGGCGCAGTGTGCGACAACCAGGCAAGGCAGACCAGGGTGAAGGGTTGCAAGGGGACAGATGCGATAGAGAGGCTCCGTACCAAGCAGAATGGACAGGAGGATGCATACAGTACTGCTTCCTCTGCAGTGGCATTGCAAGGGGTCGGGGGAGAAGAGAGCATACTTTGTCTTTATGTAGATAGCCTGGATAAAGCAAGCCTGGATAAAGCCATCCTGAAGTCCTCTACAATTAGCTCTGCTTTACAGAGCAGTCTGGGAACTCAAAAAAACAAAAAAACAAAATAAAATTACAAAACAAAACCGTCAGTGTGGTAGAGCACTCCCTGGCCCAATCGAAGCAGGTGACTGGCAGGTTGGTTGCGACAGCAATAACGTGATAGCATCTGAAATAAATACATCCCCACGTGCGGTCTTGATCCGAACGGAAACAGGTGCCTGTGTGAATCTTTAAATGTTGTTTCGAAGGGGGCCTGCTATTGATTCCATCGACACTGTCTGTCAACGGAACGGTTCTCAAATAGAGTCTCCACTAGACACTCCACTTAAGACACTGGAGTATGCTACCTGTCGCCAACCCCCAGCTGTCTCACACCCACACAAACACGCAGGCAAGCTGTGGCGAAGAGTGCGTAGGCAGACGGCCAGCGCATCGTTACTCACCGTCCAGAACTTTATGAAATACTGCAGCACCGTGGCTGCGATGAACAGGCAGTACACCAGCGAGTACGCCAGGAAGAGGATGAAGAACTTGTAGTTGGAGAACCCGACACAGTTGTTCACCCTGGACGGACACACGGACACACAAGTGACCGTCAAGATGGGGTGTCACCTCTTCTGGCTGGCGCAGAGAACGCATTTGACATAAAATGGTGAAGACTAAGTGAGAATGCATTTGACATAAAATGGTGAGGCTGAACTTTACGTTCGGGATGGGAATAATCAATTAGGAGACAGCGTTTATTGTAGACCTACACATTTACTCAAGTTCAGTATCCCTTTATGCAACTTTGACTTGAGTCACAGGACCAAGACAGGCAAGAAAAGCATATCAACATACCAGGGACAATGGTGGTCCATCTTCAGAACACACCTGGTTTAGGGAGAAAGACAGAACTTTAAGACACATATTGAAACTAAGAGGCCGTAAATACTGTTTAAATCTAATTTCATGATAGTTTAAATGGTAGGAGAACTAGGCTTTAAGTTTAATGTAAATGGGTGCATTTTTTTTGTTTAATGTAAACATAGTAGGTGGTTCTTACATGTCACAAGCAGAGCAGTGGTGACAGCGGTCTGGCTTGATGACTTGACAGCGGTCACAGTAGCGGATGGCTGTATCGCGTACACAAATGCACGTCCATGATCACTACACACAGCCAAGATGCATTACGGTTTGTGATGTGGCAGCAGTGTAGAACTACTTAATATAGATTTTTATAAAGCCACCAGAATCAGATCATTCGGACTACCATTTCGTCATACACAGATATGTCACTTGTCAGTGACAAAATGTGAGATCTAGGCAAAATGCTGTTAGTAAAACAACCCCAGATGTACCTCCGGCCCCAGTGCGAGTGTAGAGAGGCAAGCAAGAAGCAGCTCTCCACAGAATTTCCTGCTGAGATTCGGGCCTCTCCTCCTTCTCATAGCGGTCCTTCTCAGGCTTGGGCAGGCAGAACTAAAGAAGAACAACAAAGATGGACAGAGAGCTAATGAGGAGTGAAGTGTGATATCTCAAACTGAAGAACCTCTTTAAAACATTTTTTTTAAAAGGCAGTTGGCTGTTAAATTCAGGAGTATGAGACAGGTGGGTCACACAAGGCGAAAAGACTAATAGTTCAGTGTATTGAATGTTTCTAACGCCCAGCAAACGGTTTTTATTGAATGACTGAAGTTGGCAAACCTACTTACTTTCAAAATTGTTTGCTGCATTTAATGGGCATGGAGGGCATTGATTTTATAAAATTTGTGGGAGTATTTGTCACCGTTACCATTTAATACAGGTCGCATTCAGGGTACCGTATTTCATCTGAAAGTTACATTAATTAGCAAAGCACAAATGACCGCCAAAGTCAAAATTGGTATGTGAGAATGTGCGCTTTGTTAAACTGTATACATTGAATTTGGATCCAAGCACATTGGTTGTGAGTATTTGGCTAAGGGAGGGACTTAAAAAATGCCAATTCATCAGACTAGAAATACCCTGTCCAAAATGTGAACTTTTAAATAGGTATATAATCTGCAAGAATGTTGAAAGTGTCATGAAACAATATAATATTTTTTACAACCAGACTATTGGGGAACTGATTGATAGCATGCTCAATGTGTATGTTTGTGTCATAGAACTACATAAGGTTTGTGTGTAAAGTATATTGCAAATAAGTACATCAACTAAATGTTGTTCTGCTTGGATGTTTGTTGACCATTATTTAGGCAATAGTTTATTCACAACTAAAACAAACGCTTCAAATGTATCACAACTGCTTGTCAAATAACGTTAAAAACAAAAATATACAGACACAGCAGGCTGTTCTCTACAATAAAACGTACCTCCTTGGAGGGGTTGGCAGGTTTAGTGAAAATGGTGTTCCAGTAGGACCACACAAACATGATGAAAGATATGTGAAAGAACACCAGGTAGACAACTGGAGGGAGAAAATAAGATAAAGTATTAAATCAACCCCTGATCATATATTGAGGTGAGCATACAGTGGCGCGTTCAATTGCCACTTCAAAGACTGCATGTTGTCTGAGCAAATAGGACAGCCAAAACTACCCAATGTCTAAAAAAGTTAAATAAGCAAACACTTACTCTGCTCTCCTAAGCTTGTTATGGTGACTGTACAAAAAACAGGGCATACGTTAGAAACGGAACACATTAAAATAGTTTAAGAGGAATACATTAAATGACTTCACATGCACAAGCACATCAACTGGAACTGTACTCTCAGCGTTTCTATTGTCAACCTCAGAAATGGCCTCACCAATTTGATAATTAAGTGAGTAAATAATAATGAGGAAATTGCATTGATTTTCTTACAGAGACTGGTGGCAGGCTAAGCAGCAAAGTCAGTCCATTTAATAATTAGATGGCAAACAAGCCAGTTGGATAGACCGAACGGTACCGTACAGTGCAATAGGATACCTATCAGACAGCGCTCACTATAGTCTACGGTAAGCGGCAGAACAATAGACAAGACGGAAATCGACACAGTACAACTTTTCCGTTTACCTGTCCCTCGTAAATAAAGAAAATAATCACAAAATAAAAGGAGTAATGTTTGGAAAGCTGGTCAACATTACTGAAGTAAAGCGTAAACGCATTTAGGCTACTTCCTGATGGTCAGCAGCGCCGGTATCAAAACATACATCGCTAGGGCTTCATCATAGAAATAGACAACCGCAGGACGTGTACTTACATATGCAGAGCTGCACTACATAAGCATAATATGACCAGCAGACGACCAGGGCGATAAATATCACAGGTATCCATGCTAAGCCCCGTTGACAGCATCTCAATACGTGAGTGGGCGCCATCTTTCTCCCTGAAACTGGAAAAAAAGGAGTGTCGCGCTACGTCAGCACCCGATTTTATTTCCTTGAGGTTGGTTAAAATTTAATAAGGTTTTTGGAGTCGACGTGGCGTGTTCGCAGCTATTTTAACAAACCCACAGATTACGTTTTCTAATTTTACGTGTTACGAACGAACCGATCGATACAGAAATAGTTTCACATAAGGGAAGCAGGAAAACACAAGATGCGAACGCTCACGAAGAAAAAAAATAAAAGCAGGCTAATGTGAAAGTCCACTGGGATTCAGGAACATGGACAAACTAGTATGGTTCGATGTTCGGCTGTATGTATAATTGTTTCAGAAAATATTAGACTTTGTGATGGATTTAGAGGAATATTTATTGAGGATTTGTTATGCTGCACCAATTGAGTCAACATTGGACGCGCTGCAGTTGTTGCACAGCTGTCACCTGCTGTCAGTGCCATTTGAGAGCCTCACATTGCACAGTGGTGGCAGAGTGATTTTGGACCTTAAACTTCTATATCACAAAATTGTGAACCAACGTCGTGGTGGCTTCTGTTACGAGAATAATGGCCTCTTCTCTTGGCTTTTGTCAAAAATGGGCTTCGACGTCACTCTGCTCTCAGGACAGGTGAGGAATTCGAGTACCTGCCGATATGGGCCACCTTTCGACCACTTGATCTTAATGGTGTCCCTTGAGGGCCAAAAGTGGCTTTGCGATGTTGGATTTGGCGCCTCGGGGTTCCAGTTTCCTCTTTCACTAGATACCTGCAAGCCTCAGAAGCAAGGCCATAGAGTTTGTCGAATTAGAAAAAATCAAGGCTTACACTTCCTAGAGTGGCAAGGGGATGTGGGTAGAGTTGAATCTGGAGTTTGGACAGAGATCTACAAGTTCACTCTTGAACCTAGACAACTTGAAGACTTCGCTCAGATGTGTGACTATCACCAAAGCTCTCCCAGCTCCATATTCTTCTGCAAGTCGCTGTGCTCTATTCTGAAAGCTGATGGAAGGGTCACCTACATCGGTCACAAATTGACCACCACGACATTTCCCTCAGCTGGAACCGACAGGGAAGTGAAAACCACCACGAGGGAACTTAAAGATGAAGAGATCCCTGATGTTCTCTGGAGTGAGTTTGGAGTTGTGTTGGATTCTCCACTGATCCCCAAGGATGAGGCAATCACCCCGCCTAAATTTATGTATTGAACGTATTCATCTTAGTTGTGATTACCCATTCTCAATGGATACCAGATGCATAGAAATTAATGGCACAATAATAAATTGTCAATTTGATTTAATAAATTAATATACATATACTTTAAGATGTACAATAGTCATTGCATTAATCAATGTATCTTATTTTAAGACAATGTTTGCGTTCAAAGTATTTACACATGTACAGTTCTTAGGCAGCACTTTACAAAGCAAGGCATGGACACCACAATACATACGTTTCAAATTAAACCTGCAACCCTTCAACATTACAGTGTACTCCTTCAGATCGGACCCAGGGTGTTTCATTCCTTGCATATAAACAAATATCCTACCAAAGTTTTGTTATTGACATCTATCAAATCCCTAAATATCAAGTTCAAAAGGATTCAGTCGAAGGACCAATTTGAAATTCCGCAAAGAAACGTGTAGGTTGGAATTTTCAGGTGCAAAACGTGACTTCTCACACGAACTATTCCACAACGGGGACAGGGTTAGATGGGGGAACAGAGCTCGTTCTTGCCGCTTTGCGCTCATAGTTGACGAGCCTCTGACCAACCAGGTACCTGCAGAGTACGAGGGCAAGGGGTTACGTTGTACTGGGCTGCAGACAGGACATCATACGTGCATTGCAATTTGATATCTCCGAGGCTGAATTGACTTCTCATAAAGTCTTATTCATGTTTTCATTTACCCATTTCAGATTAAATTTAATGCTTTCCAAAGTGTGTGTCCAATATTAAAAGTATGTGTAATATTGTATTATATGTCACATATCTTTTCCCTGGAATAGGATAAACCTTTAGTTTTCTACCAATAGATGCTACGTACTTGTCATTCTTGATGTGTTCATAAAGACGTTTAAACTGGCGAATCTGGAAGGACAGGATACCGATGAGAGACACCACCATCAAGAGAAAGGGGTAGATTCTCCTCTGCATCAAAATCTCCATCTCGGGGGTAACTCCTGTAACAGGAATTTATCACACACACACACACACACACATAAACCATTAAACAACTAGCGGTGCAATGGCCCACACAACACATGTCTACACTCATACCAAAACCACAAGTAGGCCTGTCACGATAACTATTTTTTGTTGGCCGATTAATTGTCCCAGAAATAATTGCGATAAACAATATTGTCATTTTAAGGGCAGAAAAGAACAGGGTGGAATGACTGTATAGACCCAAGGAGACGACAAGGGAAGCAGGGAGAAGTTTACATGAAACACAGGAAACATTTTATAGTAATAGTAGCATACTACTGTCAAAACAAGCATCCAACACACTGTCGTGGTAAAGGTTGGTTGTGAATTACGTAGGCCGACATATTCCATATTTTCTGTAGCCCGGTAGACATATTAACCAGCAGCAAACCTTTTGCTGCTCAAGCAAACGGAAAACTGTTTGCACCTCTGTTCCACTATTGTCATGTGACATTAATTATTTGTTGTGATTGGCTACACCAGTTTAATTGCTTGGCAAAATAGGTAGGCTACAAACCTTAAAGCGAATAAAACAAATGCCGTATTTTCGCATTTATTCTTCTAAATGTAGTTTGCTGGAATTAAGCAGTCGCCGGGAAAAACACATCTTCCTAAACAACACAATACCCATTGGCCTTGAGGAACACGTATCAGCTGTCGCTGTCTGCTCTGTGCGTGTGTGTGTGTGAGAGAGAGAGAGAGAGACAGAAATGAAGAGCAGGAGCAGCGCAGCACTTTAACTCATGTCAGCAACACGCGTGTAAATACAATGTCATCGCTGGTCAGAACAATGATCGAGGTCATTTCCATATATCGCACGATAAGGCGATATAGTAATTATTGTGACAGGCCTAACCACAAGTGTAGTTTCTCCTACCCAAACACTGCAGCAACATCAACATCGTGCATCCTTACCTACAGTTGGTACCACCCCTGCCGCGATCACATAGGGCACACACAGGGACAGCAGCAGCACTGAGATCACCGGGGCGGCCAGCTTACGAATGATGAAGTGCAGGTCAATGTTGCGGATGCCGTTGGCGTAAACCTGAGGACAGCGTTTGTACTTAGAGGGGAGCTCCATACAAGAGTGACCTGGGCCTCACACACACACACACACAGTCATGTCTTACAGGGCTAACGATAAAAGAAAATGTTACGGGCGATTTGTGTTTTCTCAGACAGAGAAGATCATTTCTAAACTGAAATATTTAAATACATTTTGGTCACAAATGACCACCACAGTTTGGAGACCAGTTGGTGCTTCCTATAGTACTAGTATAGCAATAAGCGCTGGAGAGAAGCGCTCTGAAATTGAGGCTGTGGGCACTCTCGGCGCTAAAAACGTGTTTGGTGGACACAGGCCCCTTACTCCTAGACTGTGGTTGAGATCCACAGCTGTAGATCAAACCCACCTGCTCGATGACGGTCTTCAGCCACCACTGAGGGCCCATGAGGGTGATGGCTGCGATGATTTTGGCATGTAGCACTCCGAGAGCCCAGTCCTTGCGACAGGAACACAACAAACAACAGGCAAGTGTGAACGCCCATTTTACATATGTTCAACGCTTTCACATAAAAACACCACCAATGCTGCTTACTGTGAGCTGAACAGGACAGACCAGGGGTGTCAACTCAATTGCAGAGAGGGCCAAAACGAAGAGCTGGGACTGTTTCTCGTAGTCCCGTCTTATGTTATCCACTCTTTAATTACGGACACGGCAGCTCCACAAACATGGCAAACTGGTTTACGGCTAATGCAAGTAAATATACCCATCAGATACCCATCTTTCTGTTTTGGCAATTTCTTAAGGGAGACTATATAATACCGACGGGCCAGTTATGATAGACATGAGGATTTTCTCGCGAGCCGGATATAACTGCATCCGCCCTTGAGTTTGACATGCCTGGTTTGGACTGTGGTGGGAGGGAGGTAGGGAGAGAGGGTGTAACACACCGAGCAACAGCTTCCTACCTGCCAGGGGTAGAAGAGTGGTGTCTGGTCCAGGGGTACCCTGAGCGGTGCCACGATGACCAGTTCAAACAGCAGGCCCAACAGCAGTGGGATCACGCCCGCCACCAGCAGAGCTACCACCAGGGTCTTCAGGATCTGCAGACACGTACGGGACACACGGCATTAGCAGCGCGCCAGCTGGAAGAACCCCATTCATTCCCCAATAGTTCTCTCTGGTGCTGGGAGCTAATGTGCATCTGTCCCTGGTAATCTCCAGGGATGCTATTCGTAGCACTTGGCAGGTTTGCACACTACTGCTACAACATAGTGGACCACGAGTAGATATTCGCTGAATTTCACAAAAGCTGCACTAGCTTCCAAACGCTGACTTTGCCTTTTAAAGTGGGAGTGTTATCTACCTGGCCGAGTTAAGGCTAACTTAAAGTTAAAGTCAGTTATTGTAAGCTAATACACTTTTTGCCAAATTCACTAAATATCTCCTCGCATTTTGTTAGCTTACCGTACTCTGTGTGTGTTGAAAAACTAATCTTCTACACAACCCTGGCTCTGTAAATAGTAACATGTACAAAGTGGGGAACACCGCTGATGTCAACAAAGCCGCAGCACTACGCTGTGCTTCACAACGCGTTTCTGTGTGTGATGCGCCGCCGCGGAGGAGGACCGCGGAGCGATACCGTTTTGATTTGAGCTGGAAGTTAGCAAAAATGACTGACCCTGCCTTAGTATAAGCCTGCAATACCCACCATGAACGTCCACTCCTGGACCTTGAGCATGATGACCGTGCGACCTTGAGGCATCCAGGCCAACAGCACCGTGATGCCGCGGATAGACAGCCAGCAGACGTAGAGGCCGCAGGCTGCCGTGTACAGCTCGTGGATCTTGGAGCTCCCTGTCCAGAAGGACATCAGCCAGCGCCCGGTGAACACTGCAGACGCAACATTGGAAGGGTTTGCATCATTGCCAGTATGCATGACCCACAATACTGAATGTGAGCACTCATACATAGCCCTCAAGTTATACTGTGTTACAACTTGGGCTGAAAATATAGTTTTTTTTAAACTACTATGTCTGCCATAGGAATGCAGATGCCCACCCTGTAATTGTGGTGTATGTGTGTGTCCGTACGGGCTCCATATCTTACCTGGCAGAGTCAGACACACCAGACTAGCTACCAGCAGGGTGACGCACATGAATGCTATCAGCAGCACAATCTAGCAAAAGAAAAGTGGAGAGTTACTAGTAACAAAGGTGGATGTTCTTTTTCTGGTTACAATGATAGGTTATGTATTTAATGAAAGGCCAGAAGCTCTTAGAAGTACTTAGATGTCAGGGGTGTTTGTGGTGTTGGCACTTTCCATACTTAACTGTGGTGGAAACCATAATAAATACTTGGGAGGTTATAAGGATTAGGATGCTGGCCAAGAGGAATTATTAAGAAAACATTGTGTATATATATATATATAAAAAAAGAATCTATACAGAGGGCATACAAACCTTACGATATAATGCAAGTGTGCCACTCTAAGTCAAATGTCAAAATTCCCTGACTTTCACAGAGTACAAACTTTTTGTTCCATGACCTGTATTGAATAGAAAAACAAGCTACCTATTAATAATATTACCTATTTAGCGTAGGTACTCCTGATGTAAACATTTAGACCAATTAGTTTCAAGATGTGTGGAGCGACATCTTAAAATGTAATACCACATCCATTAGCATTTATTTGATAGGATTTTAACATGCCGCAAACAAAAAGCCCTGATATTCCACAATTTTACCAAAAAACAAAAAAGAAAATTTTAAAATTCCCTGACTTTCCATATCTGGAATAGTCTTTGTAAAATTCCATGACATTCCAGAAATGCAATTGCCAGTTTCAAAGGCTTCCACTAGTCTCACCCGGAGCGGGAAGCGGAGAGGCCGGTGGTACGGCTGGAAGCCCACAGGCCCCCCCTGCTGGAGAATGGCTTGATGTGCGGCGTGCAGCCCCTCGCCTACAGCCGGGGCGGGGTTGTTGTTGTTGTGGTGGTGACCAGCAGGTGGGTTATTATTGTTGTTGTTATTCACAGGCTGGTTTCCCTCCTCCTCCTGCTCCCCCAGAAGATAGGAGTGCAGGTCTCTGTGGAGGCAGACACACACATACATGATGGGGGGGAGATGATTCTGCACTACACCTGACAAGCACAGAGAGACACAGATGCGCTGAAAGGTGTGTCTGACGCATGCTGTGACTTGACACTGACATCGTTTCTCTTTTGATCTGATCTGTACAGAAGAGGCGTAGATACAACATGCTACTCTGCTCATTTGTGGCTAAATACAAAATAAGAGCCCAACCTCCCACGCCCCGTGATCGCTCACTTTAAATTCATATGACGACATCTGGTGCAATGCCATCATGTTTCCCTGCCATGGTTTGTCGCTATACCATAGAGACCAACAGCAGACTGTATTTTTAGAGTATTCCACATCACCGAGACAAACTTAACGGGATCCTTGGTCACACGGGGGAATCCAAACCTCAAACCTTTAAAAACTATCTCAAAGCTACAAGCTAGCCAAACAGCTCAAGTAATTCTTCAAAGGAGTAAGTCATGCTGAGTGTAAACAGTAAACGCTTACAGTAAATATCCCGCGCTGACCGTCCAGGCCCTGACCAGACCCTTGAGCCACTGGCGTGTGTGGCCTTGCTCCAACAGAGCCGGCAGCACCACCTGCAGTAGCAGAAGCTCCAGAGACAGCTCACTGACTGGGGCATCGCTGTGGGGGCGAGAGACACCAAGAGTCATGTTGAGAGAGCGAGAGAGAGAGAGAGAGAGAGCGAGAGCGAGAGAGAGAGCGAGAGAGAGAGAGAGAGAGACATATTTAATGAACACAATCAGTTTTGTTCGATTGCATCACCGCTGGATATCTGTTCCAGCCAGGGCTCGGGTGAGTGCAACGTCTATAAAACAGATTTCTGCATATGAATATACAGAATCTGTAGGCAGCGATAAAATATATTTTTAGTAGTAATGACCACGGTCGGTGTGGAGAGGAAAATAAGCAGAACACATTAACTGTTAACCTAAATGAGACTTCTGGCCTGGACTTTATTTAAAACGTCTCTGGGCTGACAACGATTAAGCTGTTTAATAGCATCCATATGTGGATGATTTATAAAAATGAACCGTTATTAGTTAATAAAGACTCAAAACCATTCTCACATCTCAAGTAGGAAATCAGACTATAAACAATGCCAGGATTTCTTCTGACTACACCGGAATACTGTAAATCCCCCCCACCCCCAATGGCCAATACGGAGTGCCAATGTTATACTTAATATATTATTCCTTAACTAAAGACAAAAATGTTTATCCAGGTTAAAGCATGGAGTTAGAGAAGGCAAAAACAATGATGAATTGACAGCCATGCAACTGACAACAAAGATCGGTTTTCCGTATCGGCCACCAGAAAGGAGAGAGGGAAAAAAAAAAAAAGAAAATCGCACTACCGCCGAGCTCTTATTTGAGGTAGAAATCGTCTGACCCCGATCTCAGATCTGTGCCGGCCCATTTAGAAGCGATGCCTGGGGACGGGAGGGGTACCTGTAGAGCATGACGTTGTACGGGAGGAAGACCGGCAGCAGCAGCTTGATCAGCCGGATGGGCAGCCACAGCATGAGCAGCACGATGGAGCCAAAGACCACCACGGACAGGATAAAGCGCCGCAGGTGCCGGTAGATGGGCAGGTGGATCATCTCCTGCACCGGGTTGAAGTCAGGGTCGTTGAGGTTCCGCAGGAACCACAACACCCCGGGCCTCAGCACCTGATGGGACACGCCGGATGGACTTTGTTTAAATCAGTGGCTCTCAAACTGGGGGGGGGGGGGTCGCGAGACACAGAGGATGAGGTCACAAGATTATTTTCAGAAATTAAATAACATTTTAAAATGATTACAATGGCATAGTTTAGCCATAATTGATAGTAGTAGTGCAGTTTATACATTACTTTGATGTATTCTGCTACTAGCCTATATATATTCAAATACTATCAAATAATAATATGGCTGTTATTCTTCTACCACCTCTGGGGATAGCGGGGGTCATGAGTCTCACTTATTTTGAGGGGTCGCGAGCTGAAAGGTTTGAGAACCCCTGGTTTAAATGAATTAGGGGCCCTGTAGTTGCATCTTTGAGCTTGCATTGTGGTGAAATGGCATCCAGCCTTTAATTGTCATATTTAAATTAGATGTACTCCTGTAAGGGTCCTGTGTCCACCAAACGCCTTTTTAGCGTCGAGCGAGCGGCCATTTTCAATACGATCCCCATGCAGTCCAGCGCTGAGCGCCGTCGGAGCAATAACGCCATGGCTTTTTTAGCGCCAAGCTCCCGGCGCTTTTGGAACAGCGCTGGAATCGTCAATGTCTGTTTTATTTTGTAGCCTAGCAACAAGCGCTCTGAAAATTAGGTCGTGGACGCTCTCGACGCTAAAAAGACTCTTAGTAGACGCAGGCGCTAATTTCATCCAGCATGGATAGCAATGATAAGGCGTATTCTCTGCCTTCAGTTGCCTTCATCTCTCAGAGAGTGAAGTCATGACAAGATAATGAATACACTGTAACACGTTTTGTTTTAGCAGTAACAGTTTCATTTTACCCAACATTATACATTATTATATCATATTTGATTATTTTTATGCAGCAGTACGCTCCATAATCAAAAGCTGTCCTGGTTGTGCTCAACATCAAAGTATTTCCTGTGACCAGAGTGTGACGTCCTCATCTTACCTCTCTGAGGAGCAGGATGAAGGAGGCAAAGTAGAAGACGTAGACCATTCCCACGAGCCAGTGGAGGAACATGGTGGTGCCGGGCGCAGATTTAAAACTGAGCTCCCGGTCCTTCAGCGACGCGTCAAACATCTCCTGCAAGAGGAAGGTGTACAGTTTGAGGTGTTGTCTGGCCAGTGACGACTTTTTAAGCCATGGTTAGTGCCTTAAAACAAGCTTTAGCAAAGACTGTGAATGAGGAATACAGGCCCTTTCCAAGTGATTACAAGCATGTACGTGTTGGGAGTGGCAAGACAGAACGCGGAGAGTCTTACTAAAGAGCAGATGTCTAGCCACCAGCCGCAGATGAGTGGGAACACTCCAATCTCCACGACAACCAAGAGAGAGACCTGCAATGGAAGCAGAAGTGCCCTGATTAACTGGTACATGTCACAGGAAGCTTGTTCCTTATTTTTCCGGCTCATAAATAAGCTGTAAGATGATTTAGATGTAAAGCTAGAGTTTACCTGTACAACGTATGACATTCATCCTTCGTTACAAATCAAGATCTCTTGGGGAAATACTTCGATCAACATATTTCAAGGACTTGCATTACTTGTATTACATTGGAAATCCATGAAAAGAATGGCCCATGGTTGCCCATCTATTTTTCTCCACCAAGGACACTTGTATATAAATAACACAATGTAGACATGGAGCTGTTACCTTGACAACGATATAGCAGACACCCAGCAGACGTCTGGAGCGTTGGAACCTGATCAGAGCAGCCAGTCCCTTAGAGCAGTTAAGGTTCAATATACGCTGACGCAATTGTCACTCACAACACACGCAAGTGAAAATATCTATATGCACACATACACTTCATTTATGTAAATGTTTTATCATTAATCATTGTAAATCACAAAATTAAACATGTAGACACAATGGTGGAAATGGTGCTCCACAAGTTCCATGTTAAGTCTTAAGAACACTGTAAAAGATTAACTGCAGACATTCTACACATAAAATATAAAGTAAAATGATCTTTTTATTATTTTCCTGTAGTTCTACATTTGTACACGGTGGCACGGTGGAAGGATACATGACAGAGGATGAGAGTCATGGCCAGCAGTATATAGCCCACGATGGTTGTGATCAGGCCCTCAAAGTGGGATGCTTGAACCTGCAGGACAGAAGCCATTACTGGCAGGTCATTGTAAAGTCACAGGTCAACGTAATGTTCCACTCATAATAAGGGACGATCCTTACGTATTCCTCAAAGCCGAGGCCGACAACAGTGAAGTGTCCAATGTGGTAGGGGCAGAACGCTGAAAACATTAAAATACCCTTTATTATACATAGTTGGCGAGAGCATACATTGGATAATTACGGGGCTACTTAAAAATCTTCTATTTTAGATGACCACATTCTAACACGTTATATATACAAATTTCCTCTCAAATTGTTTTATCAACTCACCAAAAACCAGGATAAAGAGTGTGTTGAGGGACACCACCCAAAACACATGCTCCTGGAAGACAAAATGAAGGAAACGTCATTTAGAAGAAACACACAGGGTTCCCACGTTTCTACAATGTGTTATTTCTTAATTGTGGCACATTGTGATACATTCCGTTCAAAGTATAATTGTTAACTCTGGTTGGCCTATCGACACCTATTGTATCTTAATCGCCCTGGAGGGGTGGATTCCTCCCTCTCTGGTCCCTTCCCAAGGTCCCTTCCCTTTATTCCCATGGGGTTTTAAATGGAAGTTTTTCCTTGCCCGGGGAGAGGAGCAGATTAAGTGGGTGTTGTTTGTTTCTAGGTGAAATATAGACTGTACAGCCCTTTGAGACTGCAATGTGATTAAGGACTATATAAATAAACTTGACTTACAGTGCATTCAAACAGTATTCACGCTTCAACGCTTCACTTTTTACACATTTTGTTATGTTACAGCCTTATTCCAAAATGGATTAAAAAAAAATGTGTCACTTAAAATTCTACACACAATACCCCATGATAACGTGAAAAACATTTGTTTAAAATCTGATCGTCCTTGAGATGTTTCTACAACTTGATTAGCGTCCACCTGTAGCACATTGTTGATTGGACATGATTTGCAAAGGCACACACCTGTCTATATAAAGGTATCACAGTTGACAGTGCATTTCAGAGCACAAACCAAGCCATGAAGTCCAAGGAATTGTCTGTAGACGTCAGAGACAGGATTGTATCGAGGGACAAATCTGGGGAAGGCTACAAAAAGACTGAAGGTCCCAATGAGCACAGTGGCCTCCATCATCCGTAAATGGAAGAAGTTTAGAACCACCAGGACTCTTCCTAGAGCTGGCCGCCCGACCAAACTGAGTGATTGGGGGAGAAGGGCTTTAGTCAGGGAGGTGACCAAGAACCATATGGGTCACTCTGACAGAGCTCCAGCATTGCTCCGTGGAGAGGAAAACCTTCCAGAAGGATAACCATTTCTGCAGCACTCCACCAATCAGGCCTGAATGGTAGAGTGTCCAGAAGGAAGCCAATCCTCAGTAAAAGGCACATGATAGCCCGCCTGGAGTTTGCCAAACGGCATCTGAAGGACTCTGTCCATGAGAAAGAAAATTCTATGTTCTGATGAAACAAAGATTGAACTCCTGCATGCCAAGCAGGAAACCAAGCACCGCTCATCACCTGGTGAATAACATCCCTACAGCGAAGCATGGTGGTGGCAACATCATGCTGTGGGGATGCAGCAATTTACAGAGACATCCTTGATCAAAACCTGCTCCAGAGCGCACTGGACCTCAGACTGGTGGAGAAGGTTAAAACAGGACAATGACCGTAAGCACACAGCCAAAATAAAAGAGTGGGTTTGTGATAACTCTGTGAATGTGCTTGAGTGGCCCAGCCAGAGCCCAGACTTCAACCCGATTGAACATCTCTGGAGAGATTTGAAAATGGCGGTGCACGGGCGCTCCCCATCCAACCTGATGGAGTTTGAGAGGTCCTGCAAAGACAAAATTGGAGAAACTGCCCAAAAATAACTGTGCCAAGCTTGTATAGCATCATACTCAAAAAAACTTGAGGCTTTAATTGCTGCCAAAGGTGCTTCAACAATGTATTGACCAAAGGCTGTGAATACTTTTGTAATTTTATTATGGGGTATTGTCTGTTGAATTTTGAGGGGAAAATTATTTTTTTTTATCAATTTTGGAATAACGCTGTAACATAACAAACTGTGGAAAAAGTGAAGAGCTGTGAATACTTTCCGAATGCACTCTTAGTCAAATGTCAAATTTTCTCTGACTAAAAAAAAATTAATTTCTATGACCTATGCTGAACAGAAAAACAAGGCGTCTGTGAGAAAGACAACATGGAAACAAACAAAAAATAAATGTGATATCTAAGTACTACGCATGTAAACATTCAGACAAGTGGTTAAAATGTGCTGCAATTGAAAACCCCAAAAATGATATAATTCCCTGACTTTCTATGTCCGGAATAGACTTAAATACAGTTAAAAAACAACAAATATAACTGCACACACTTACCAGAAACACTAAAGAGCCATCAAGACCAAGCATCTGGCGTGAGCAAAGCGGGGGGGAAAGAAAGACGTATGTGAATCAACACGTACTGAGGCCATGTGGAACATGGGTGTGTTGGGGGAGAGCAGAGAGGGGAGGCATACTCACCCTCTCCCATGTGAGTTCCTCTGCTGCCCTGTCCCACTCCAGAGCATTCCAGTTCATGTCATCTACGCACACACACACACACACAAACACACGCACCATAATTATGTTGAGGTTTTACTTTCAAATTTCTGATATTAAGATATAGACATTGAATAACTAGAGCCTACTAGAGCTACCTCAGCTATGCACCAATCCTCCAACTTATAATGTCAGCCAACCCAGACTTTAGGGTACGGTCACACTTATGCAAAATAAACAGCAGCCAATAATCGTCTGCCGTTCAACGCAGGTGAAATTTGACAGCCGAATTCCACACAAACGGACTATAAGATTTACCGTCGCAAAACCAACAACCACAACAGTGTGATAACAAAAGACTCATGTGTGAGTATGACCAACAACTGCGAGGAAACCCCCCCCCCCTCCGTCTCCCACACACACACATTTATTTTTTTAAATATTATGTGGAGCCCCAACCAAACAGGTGGCCTCCACGCCACTAGGGGCAGTGTACCAGGGACGGTACTTCCCCTCACAACTGCTCCAGGTTTGGAGATGCACTCAGCTGCAGCCAATGAGGTAAACGAGGATAGTATGAAGAGAGGAGCAAAAGGAGAAAAGGGGAGGTGACATGGAGAGGAAACGAAGGAAGTATGACAGAGAAAACAAAGATAAAGAACAAAAGAAAGAAAGGATTGAAGACTAAAGGACTTTGCGTCACTAATAGACCCTCTCTCTTTTCCCACCAGGACCAAGGGAGAAGATATACCCGGGGGACCAAGCAACCAGAGCCACCCACTCACCAACGATACGGTTTGTATTGATTAAATCACTTTACAAGCTAAACCACACTTGCCAGCCTGTACTTTCACCTCCTCACCCTGCACAGCGAAGGCGGTCTGCCACAATTAGTAAAATATTTCTAATAAATATGTAATCATAGCTCTAGTGCTGTCATGAACAGATTCGGGTCATTTAGAGACAACAATTACCAATGTACATATTGAAAATACACATATACAATACATCTATTTACATGATCACATTTGCTACAGTAAACCACACATTGTCCAGTATCTGTCAGATTTGAATGGATAGCGTTGAGGCTTATCAAGAGAAGAACCAGAAGACATTGTCCCGGGACAGACTGAATGTGAGCCATGCTAGATGTTCCACAGCTGTGAGAGGCAGCGTGATGTGCGACAACCCCCCCTACCTTGTGCTGCATTGTTGGCATCCGCATCCTCGGGAGCCGCCCCACCCTCCTCCTCCTCCTCCTCCAGCTCAGCGTTTTCGCCCTGCTCTGGGGGCACGTCGGGGGGCTCGGGCTCTGCGTCGTCCTGGGCCGGAGGTGGGGCCGGCGGAGGAGCAGGGGCCTCTTGGCCAACACCCTGACCCGGGCCTTGTCCCTGGAGGGCAGGTCACATGTTAGATAAACACGTTCATTGCAGATTGCTGCTGAAGAAATAATTATTATAGGACAGAAATCACTGAGAAACTGTACCTCGTTGGGTTGTCCGGCAGCATTGGGTTGAGGCGGCTGATGCTGATCTAACCACTGGGGGGCGCCACCGTGGACAATCTGTTCTCTGAGCCACACCAGGCTGATAAACGCACACAGGGTGCAAGTGACCACAAAACAGCCTTGGAGGCAATCCGCCAGCAGGTTCTCTCTGAAGGAAGACAAATACGGGTTTGTGTTTGTTTATGCCTGCTGCTGAAGGAACACAATGCAGTAACAAGGCAAACCAGAACACAAATTCAGGAAAACACAAGGAAATACAGCAAAGACTCACGTAGAGAGCATGTCCAAGGGCAGTGTTAAAAGAGAGCTCACGGAGCCAGTAAACAGACACTTGTAGATTCGGCCTGGCAAAAGGGGAGGGCGTGATGAGTCATAAACTAGAATCACAAACACATACAGACATGGGAAACGCAACACGCGTCTGTACAACTGCAGCGGTTGGAACCGTTCATTTACGCAAGATGGTTAATTCTCCTGGTGCCGTCGAACCGGCAGCACGTCGAATACAACCCGTGTCGTCATAGCCAATCTCGCCATAAATGCACGGCTACACCCGAAGTGTGCATGCACGGACAGAAAGCGACAAGATGCATGGATACGACAGCTGTGGCATAAGCAACACGGTACTACTCACACGCGGTGAGTGGAACCACACCGAGCCAGGCGAAGGCCACCAGCGTGTAATGGAACCAATAGCGTATGGCTGTGCCCACGCTGGTCAATAGGCCAGCGCATATGTCCTGGATGGGCAGACGGGAGGGCATATCTGGAGAGTAGACTGGGAAGGAAAGGAAGACGTTAATGTGGAGCTTCCCTGTATGGTTAGCTGTTCGCAGTGTGACTGTGTTCTAACTGAGGCAGACAGGCCCTGCCTGCCAAGCTACTAGTCACTAATTTGACTTCTATACTAGCTATGGGAGACACTGCTAAGTTTCAACAATAGTACTAATCACATATAGTGGTGCTTAACTAAATGAGGCCCAGTGTGTCCACAAGACACAAGAAATACTGTTGGCAAACCTCAAGCTGCTCAATATCATAACAGTACGTTGATCTATCCATGCGACAGTCACTTACTTGGTGTGAAAGCAAATCTGTGCTTGCATAATTCACAATACTCCTTTCTGCTGTGTTTCAGCCACTGGACCAAGCTGTTAAAGCAAAATAATTAGGGTGAAAAGCAGAGCCAACTACAATGACACTCTGAAAACCTGAGCATATAACGTTAACAATGCGTTCACAAACACGACAAAAGAGATTCAGGTGTTTATGAATAGTAACCAGAGCACGCCAACAAGACTATTTGAATAATAAGCGCAAAATACTGCATACACTGTCAATTTGGAGGTTGTACTGTAAACAACATTTTTGATTTGAGGCAGCATCTGTAATACAGGAACTGTGAGCTAACGACAATTGTTGATATCGTTCAGTCAACATAACTATTCCTAAGATACCAGGAAGAAGCAAACACAATGGCAGCTCTTACGATGTTAAAACCTCATTGATGACAACTCTGGATTAACACACACTTTTCATTATTAAATCTGAAACATGTCATGCAAAGGGTGCATATTGATTCTGCTTATTATCTGAAGATGAGGAAAAAAAGAGCAGTGCAATGCCTACTCCTTAGTGAACTGTAATGGCACTATGATGGCATGAGGTGACACAGGGCAAGGCTGTTATTAACAGCAGAGTTATGCAAGGGAACAATAATAACTGGCTGAGTTCAAAAATATTAACCCAGCAGTAAAGAATAACACCAGTATGCTAAAGTTACATTTGGATTAAATGTTAACCTCTTGATCATACAATTAAATAGACCACACTCAAACAACAACACATCCTTTGCTAAAAAAAAAAAAAATCCTACATGTACGTTGTCAGGTTCACATTGTGGTGAATCAAGCTAAAATGCAAGATATTCAAAAACAAGACCAGTGGGAAACAATAGAACACAAGATACATATTAAAACAATATGAATAGAAAATGTTGATATAGACTATCTCGTGATATTTAAAATGAGATTTATTAAGAACCAGATAAAAATGGTGTGTAACCGTAGTCATACTAATATAATGCAGTATTACCATTACAAAACACAGCATAAAGCTTACAAATTGCCACAGAACAATCCAGGCATGGCCTTTCCTTCTGCACGATTACATTCACCTCATTGATAGTGTGTGAGAGACACACAGAACAGTCACACAAACCACAGATGACAACGTTCTATCTGAAAACATGTGGTTTATACTGTTGTTGTCATCACTTCACCGACATCCGTATTCAGATTACCGTTCTTTTGGCAACAGAATCTTAGGCTGGCAACACTATCTCAGATTTTTTTTTCTTCAAAATAAAAGCCTTAATTGAATTGCATAGGAATGTTTTAATTATTTATAAAGATTGTGAATTACGTACACAAGT
>JAODUK010014926.1:0-27676 GCA_027564635.1 Typhlichthys eigenmanni | reverse complement strand
ACAGATTCTGAGGGAGCACCCTATGGCATCGACTGGATTTCTAGATTATCAATAATGTAGTTATCAGATTAATCGAAAAAAATAATCGATAGATTAATCAACAAAAAAAATAATCATTTGGTACAGCACTAATTCACGTAACTCCGCCCCGTCTAGTCGGCTGAATGGAAGCATCATGGAGCAGAACTCAAACAAAAGCAAAACAAACAAATCTTTCATTCAATCGTAATTGCGGTACAATGTTCAATTAATCGGGATTTTGATTTTAGGTCAAATTGTTCAGCCCTACCAACGAGTAACTATTGCTATATCTTAGCCAGTGTTTCCTGTGTAATTTTATGAAACAGAGGTGCTTGTGGGATAATGATCAACATGTCTCTGGCTGAAAGATTAAATTCATATTCATGGTGTCAGCAACCCAATTGATGTCAAATAGGCTAGCTTTCTTGGCTAACTAGCTATTTTAGTTGATAATATATTAAAAGCTACTTATTCCCACGCCACAAACTTAGTTCGCTGGGCTCCTACTAGGCAATTCAGACACCTCCTGTAATTTGGGCTACCACTGCAAAGATAAGCAGTGTTTTTGTAGTTCATATTTACCCAATAAAGGGTTTTATATGCACTTTAAAATCATACTTATCTAAAATATTGATCAATTCTTGGTAAGGCCACACTTTGACTAAATCTTTTGCTTAACTCATGCAAGTTAAACAGACAAGCTGTCAAATTCCTTGGTCATGTGGACCGGGAATTAAGAGCAGACAGGAAAGCAGTTGGCCTTACAAAAAGGCTGAGTTTGTAAAATCACTGCTGCCAAATTAGAAATGTGCAGTGTGTCTCTCTAGCAGCAAGGCTAGAGAGACGCACATCTCTAGCACACAGAGCCTTAGACAGCTTGACTCAGTATTCATCTTGGGCAAGTTTCATACAAAACATCACTTTATTCACACACACATCAATATTATTAATACATTCCTCTTGCATTCTGGATAGGGAGTGAGAAAACTTACTAACTTGCTTAGTAAAATCAATTATCTGTGGAACTGGCACATGACGTGAACAGTAAGAGTTATTGCAAAATCAGAGTCACACAAAGGCTCCTAATTAAATAAAGAAGGTGAATAAAATGAGCATCACTATATGCTCTCTGCACTGACACACACAATTCATGTGGTAATTACAGCGCTTTCATGAGCAAAGAGAAGAGATCAAGTCTTCCCTAGCAGGCCTCATGAGAGCCAGGTGTCCTTGGAAACAACAGGGAAGGAAGCAAACAGAAAAGCCTCTCGTCTCTCATCAATTCCCCATCACTATGGAAATTTGCTTACGTAAGTAAGATGTATGTAAGCATACATATTTGACACTAGTTAACTGACCCAGTGGCTTAAACTGCATCACAATTTAAGCCTAAGATGTTAAAAGGCAGGAACTTGAGGGCCATTTTGGGGGGTGCACCTTTAGGCGGTTATCCACTGCAGGAACCAGTCTTTCAGGGCTCTTTTCGGGGGGAAAGTACCACCTAGGCACAGGATGCCTGAGCAGCCATGTAGAAGCTGCCTCAGGCTATGCCAGCTCATGAGATCGGTAGGAAGGTCCCTGCACCGCAGTGGACAAAGAAAGGCAGAAAAGGGTGAAAAGTGAACATGTTCACACCCCCTGTTGAAGTGAATAAAATGTACTTTGTTGCTCTCAGTCAATGTTTACTTTCACTCGACACAACGTGCCACATGTGACGTCTGGTTCGCTTGCGCATGCGGGTCACTTCAGAACCGTGATCAGTTCATACTAGAATCTGATACGTTCCACATTAAACAGGTAATGTGAACAGCAAAACAAAAATCGGATTTCAGCACTAAATCGGAATTGCACACTGTACTGCAGTCTGAATGTAGCCTTATTCAACTTTTCATTTTTCCACCCACACAGCGGTTTGCATTCACACAGATACTTGCACACAACGTGCACTCACACCTTTGTGTGGACATACACAAGTTAAGTGGGTGAGTGCTGGTCGGTTGTCATTTCCTCTGTCTATGCCTCTAGTCTAGATTGTTCAAAAACAGCAAACGCCTTGAACAGTGTTATGTTGCGTCAGCGACGCGGTTCAGTAGCGGCCGCCCAGAAGCGTCTTCCGACTTTTGGCAAAAATAGAACTCAGAAGGCGAGCGGAGAGCAGCTTCTGGATGCTTTTGGGAAGCACAGTGGCACACTTTGTAATGACCAGAGCTCTCTCGTGTCGTGGCCCGGCGGAAACACAAGGTTAGGACGCAGGCCAGGTGTTGTGAGGACACACAAGGGTGACTGTGGTGACACATGTACACTCAGCCAAACCTCTAAAAGGATTAGCAGGGACGTGGCCATGATGCAATGGTAAGCCCTGGCTAAATTAAGAGCCAGAGAGCTAATGATGATGACACATCCCCAACTGTCTGTCAGGTTACACTGGCCTAAGGGAAAGCAGGTATTTACACAGACCCCATTCTCTGACAAACAACATGTGTGTATCTGTGCGTGCACGCACGCAGTGCATGTATACATACTCTAGTTTAATATTTTGGTGAATCTCAATGATAAGTGGCGCGTGCAGTGGTACAGCAGACGATAGATGATTAAGAACTCGCTGGTTCGAACCACGCTGTGTCGAGGTGTCCTTGAGCAAGACACCTAACCCTAACTGTTTCCAGTGGTCAGGTGTCTCCTTGCATGGCTGACATCGCCATCGGTGTATGAATGTGTGCATGAATGGGTGAATGTGAGGCAAATAATGTAAAGCGCTTTGGATAAAAGCTCTATATAAATGCAATCCATTTACCATGTACATAGAATGCATAAAATTGTAAAATAATTAGCTATATCATATGCTGCAATAGGCAATACCAATATAGAAGGGTGCGAATAGCTTAGATACAGTGTAATATCATATAATTAAACAATATACCATTAGCTACAGCATGTAAATGAAAAGGATTTGTTATCCAAATGCAAAATGTGTGTATTTAACTTCTGAAGGGCACAAAACCTTTACTACCACACAAATACCACAACCCACTGTGCATCAAGTTCACTTCATAGCAAAAACATGACAGAGGTGGAGCATTCATCTTTAAGGAGACGAATGCCCCTGGACAGCCCCAGAAAAGTACCTCAAAAATCAAGGCTGGTCCATTTCCTGCTTTGGTTAAGGAAAACTAGTACAGAAATATTTCTCATGCTTTTGATTCTGTAGCTGCATAGTCTGACTCAGAATCCGGATAGCCTCGCATCGGGACTCCAACGAGTCTGATCTTTCGGCATAATAGCAGGGTACATTTGCTTCTAGCTTACATTCCTCTGGAGGTGACCATGTATGGGGCCAGTTTATGGTTAGGCTTGGGTAGATTTGTGACATTATTTTATTGTTACCCTCAACCCAATGCTTGGGCTGAATGCTAAATAAACCTCTATATGGAGTGGTTTGGATTTAAATGAGCTATTGTTATTTTCTCTTTCAAAACTCAGAGAACTCCATTCACAAACATTCTAAACATGACCATGTTCTAATATTGCAGCAACGCTATAATAAGTGGGTCAACGACATTTCTACTGTCAAAATAATGCCTGGAAAAGAGGAACCGGATGAAAACGACTCCCAGTTATAGTCAGGACTCAGAAAAAAAACGAAAATGCGCACAATCATGGAGGTATTGCAGAAAATTCCCCCACACTAAAGAAACTAAGAAAAGTGGTCCGCCCCCCCCCCCCAGCTGCAGTTTGCGTCAAAACAAATCCAACATTCAGGTACACAATACACATATGCAAATTTAACACATCTCATAGGAATGGATGGAGAGCATTCAACATAATTTTGCAGATTTTAATCGCAGGTGGCCTACAACGTAATGTATAACTAGGGGGACAATTTTGCTGTAAAACAAGACAAGCAAACCCCTTATACTTTCATTCAAAACGTAAAATCAAAAGGTGCACCATTATCAACATATGAGAACTGATCACTAGGTTAAGCGTCTGAAACGCCAGCATTATGCACAATTCAGGTCAGACACTGTTATAGCCACCAGGCTAAAGACTGAAACGGGCTATGGCATATATTCAACAAATAAGCCGTTTAGTACCCCCAATACAATTATTACAGAAAGCAATATAGCCATTACGTACTGTACGCATATAAAGTCAGATAACAAACGTACTAACTTCCTAGCATTGATCCACTACGGTAAACCTGATACAGTATTACCGTTACAGTACGGTTACGTCCCGCTATGGAAATCAACTGAGCAAACTTGCAATGTTCACGCAAGAGGATGATATTGATAAATTACTAGTATTGACTACCAAACACGAGGCTGTGTTATTCAACACATTAAGTATCGATTGTGAAAAATCTGCAGACTAATCATTTCAGTCGCTTTATCGCAAAGCGACCTAAGTTAGATGGGGCGTTAAGTTGCAGACTTCCAGTGCTGTACCGTACGTCCATTGTAAAAAAATAAACCGGCAGCAAGCTAGCCTACAAGCTAATAGCAAGACAACGCGTTCAATACACCGGGAACTGGCGGCGATTACGGTACAAGCAAACACTACAAAGTAATGACTAGTCTACGGACTAATCGCTAAATGAATTACATAGATGTATGAGCATGTGCCTTACCCATTTGGGCTCGCAAGCCTTTGAGAGATGTTGAACCCTCCGCCATTTCTGTGAAGTTTTCCTTCTCTATTTTTTTTATTTTTTTTTCTAAACCAGTGGCGCGCACTGGGTCGAGTGTCGAGCACGGAGAAGCGGACGTCCAGTAGAACAAGAAGAAATTGCTCTAGTCTACTGGACGAGAGTGACTCTTACCGGTTGAAAGATGTAATTGCAAGCTTGGAAATGTTAATGCAATGATTAATTGTTACTAACTACGCATCATAGCAGTTAGAATATATTACCGTTAAGTAGGCTACATTTAGACTGACAGTAAAATTACATTATTTAATTTGTGACTGCATATAACGAGCATGTGTGTGTATTATCATATTTATTTTTTTAAACATTCATCTAAGGTTAATATTTCGGAAAAGATGCACATAAAACACATAATTGTAATTAAATTCTTGACTGTCCTGCTTCGTAAACCACATTAGCAATTGCAAATGCAGCGCATAGCAATTCATTGAAACATTTACCTTTTTTAAGTTGAAGAATCTGAGGTGTTATCTGTGTTGAGGAAAACTGATATTTGGCAAACTCACCGATAAAACAACAACTGACTATACTATGCCTACGTCCTGTATTTTCTCATCAACATCACGTCCTGTGTTCAAGCCTGTCTCACATGCTTCGGCCAGAGGTCCCTCATCTATTTTAAATGGTAAACAGATAGAAACACAAACACCACACATTGGGTACAGTTGCACTGACCTATATATTGGAACCACCATTTATCTTTAGAAGAGGTCCTGAAGGCCGTGCAGATGCGTTAGGACTTAAGACACCCCCCAAATAACGTCCTAGACGCCTCAACATGCTATAGCTACCTGCATGGATGGAGCGTGTCAGCAGAGCCATGCAGCAGACATCCTGAGTCTCCAGAGATCCTGGTCTGTATGAAGACGATGGAGAGCATCGGGGGATTACAGAGGAGACAGAGGAGAAATTACACAAAACTCATTGAATTCAACAATGTAAGTAAGTAAGTCACATTTATTTATATAGCACATTTCACAGATAAAAATCACAAAGTGCTTCACAACTATATAACTTTCAATAAAAGGGTTTTAAACTGTGTTTTAAAAGTTTCCACCGAATGGACCATGTGTGGTCAAATTAAATGAAATCCCTTGCATTAAAGGTGGCTTAAGCGATGCTGCAGAAATATTTTTTATATTTGAACTCATAAAAAAAAACGTCTAGGTTCAGTGTTCTCTCAGAAGCTCCGCCCCCCACATTGGACACAGGTTGTGTGGTGCGGTCACACAGAACAGGCAGCTAGCGGACCGTGAATAGATATTTGCTGAAAGTATATTAGAATCACCTTTAAGTTCTGTCCCAGCAAAGGTTTCTGGTGGGTGTTAACTAACATGGCACATCATACATTGAGCTGCCTCCCAAATTTTCTGTAGTTATCGCTAAGTCTATTGTAAGAAAATATACAGTATACATACTGTAAATGAGTCAGTAGCATATTGATTTATACAATATAGGAGTTAGCCTATACACTGCAAAAAATGCCCTATCAAATTTAAGTGCAAATATATTATTTATGAGCTTACTAATGCTTAGAACAAGTAAAACTGGCTGTCAGTGCATAAGTGAAATTCACTTGATAAGATTTCTTAAGTTAAGTGCACATTTACTTAAAATTAAGTCACTATAAGCCATAGAAATAGAAATAAATCCAAATAGATTTTAAATCTAAAAACAAGATTATCACACTAAATCAGATATAGTTTTTGCAGTGTAGTAATTGCATTGACACGTGCTTATTACATTTCCAGCAGGACCGACCACTATACCTCTTCAGTGTAGTAAAAGCTGCCTTGTTCTTGTTCCTCCAGGAAGACATGATCTCATTGTGACCAGGTTTGAGGGTCACATTACTAATGACAATAGAAGCAGACTGCATCTTATCATGGCTCAGTGATCTGAAAAGTACTGAAGGGTTTTTGCTAATTCATCCTTTTATTAGGTAGTGTTTTGCCAATTAATAAAAATGCTGTAAAATAGAAAATAAAGAATATTCAGATAAATCAGCAGTTCGACCATGCAGCAAATTTGGAAGTATGTTTTGCTTGCTCTGCTGTGTACTATGAAGTGTTTCTTATTGACAAACATACTGACATGCAAAAATGTATTAGAAGTAATAAAAGTACATTCTATCATTTAATTACTGAGTTTATTTGAATTATTTCAATGACTTGTGCCATCCATGGTTCCATGATGACCTGGCCTTTGCTCCTTGGTGAGAGAAATGATCATTAATCATTGAGACAATAGTCTACGGGTAATCAAATGCTGTACAAACTATGTTTAGACCTATTTTGAATGTCCAATAACTCACTTTTCACTAAATGGCTTGTAAATATATCTTTACAAATTTCAAATAGCTTTGAACAGTTTTAAGATGCCTTCTTGGCCAGGCCGCCCTTGTAAAAGAGATATTTATGACTGATTTTAATAACTTTCACCTACAGTAACATAACACATTGCCTGCTTGAGAATGTACTGTATCTGTTTAGGGTTTAGTTGCTCTGTGACTCTGACTATGAGCTCTAATATGCTCAACCTGAAATACAGTGTCAGAAAGCATCACTGCTGCCCTCTTGTGGCAGCAGTGAAGCTGAACTTCGCCGCATCCTCAAAAGCCACAGTCCTGAGAAAACACAGAGAGACAAGAAAAGCAGTTTGAAAAAACAAACAATATGAATGAATGCTAATATCATTGTGTATAGTACTAATAGCTTACCTAGATAGTTGCTCCACATGCAGCAGGACACTCAACACATGTAGCCCAGTAGCCCACCATTAGAATGGAAGAAGTGCAGTTCATTACAGCTTGGTTCTGACAATACCAGCACACACATCAACGCTATACAACGCTACATCTATATACCTAAACATACAAGACGAGTTCAAGCTATACAATTGCTACATGAATACAGACACAATAATCTCATTACCATAGAGACAAGCCTCCATGGGTAAACAAGAAAAAGAACAAGTACAAGTTTTGTTTTGTTTTTTTGTTTATTTCAAAACAACATAGAAACATTCACAACTAATACACTTAATAAATTATGCTAATGAATATACTATTTAGAACACAAAAATTATTTTATGAGATGTTTGTCCTCTAGGTTTGTCCCTTACCATTTTTGCTGAGTTGTGAATCAGCCAAAGAAGAATGACGTTACATCCCTTACAATCTGCACGTATCCAAATAAATTGTGAGGGGATGGGAAACCATCATGGGAACCCCCTCAGTCTCGCCGAGGAAGGGAGAAGAAAGGTGCGTTCAAGCTTTCAAAACGTATGAAGGGATACAGTGTTTCTAACAAACAGAGCTATAGTATGTGAGCACCCTTGCATCCTTGTCTAAAGCAAAAGAAGAAAGATAGAAAAAAAATACAATAGGTATTTCTCTTACTTCTGGAAACACAGAATAAATGTTTGTTTGCACTGTATTATAATATTACCAAAGTCCTTAGGCTATATAGCGTCTCTGGTATTACTGACTGTCCATGATAACTGTCATTATAGTGTACAGTTACTGTAGCTGTGTAATTGTACTTGATAATTGTCTTATTGATGGTTCGCTGTTGTTTTTGTTTGCTGATGGCCCAAGGGTCTTCACTAAAGTGGAACTGAACTGAGAATGGAACAAAAGTACTCATACACACTGACATAATAAAACAAAAATAAAGCAATAAGGAGATAGCTAGAGCAAAATAGAGAATTAATATTGCTACGTAATATACATAGTATGAATGTCGGTTTGTGTTTTTCTGTAATGCCATGTGACAATCTGTTATACTGTTGCAGTTACCATACTGACCACCGAGGGGCAATATCACAAACCTATATTTAAAGTTGTCACATGGGCCATCTTTAGGCAAGCTGTATGGGAAGGTGTGTATAGAATGCAGGCCTATAGAGAAGAAAATGTCCCATTTCATTAACACAGTATCATGACAAAACGTATTTGTTTTGCTTGAAGAAATTATAAAGGTTGCCACATAACTATCACGCTGTCATTTGGATGTTTGCTGAAAGTTTATAGCTCCATTTTGACATGCATATCATATGCCCCAGCATGTTCACACACTCATACACACACACACACACACACGCACACGCGTTCATAAAATATATAGTCTCTAAGGTGTGCCAAAGGTGTGTTAAAAACCCACCTGTGGAAATAGCAACTAACCTTTCGCCAGCTTCTGCTTTTAGCAGGTTATTGCCTAACGTTGTATACATTATTGACCAAGGAAATGCAGAACTACTAGTGTAGCATGAAAAGGGATTGCAGGCAGATTCAAACCCTTTAGTTTAGCAGAGGAAAACTAAACAGTGATATTCACTTTTAAGACGTACACACCATGCACGTGTGCACGTCACACGTTAGATTGCCGTGGGAGGGGGAGTTATTCACTTCACTTTCACAAAGGGTAATTAAACGAAACGCATGGTTTGTTATGGGTTATGTATATTGCTGATTAATGAGTAACTCTGGGTACAAACTGGAGAGGGTGTGGAGGTCTGTTTAAAGAAGGAAAGCCACCTCAGTCAGTATAGGCTACCACCTTTGAGGCAACATCTAATGAACTTAGATTTGTAACATCATCCTTTGCTAATAGTTCATAGGGCATGCCACTGGTAAGGTTTTTTTTCTTCAGTTTTAACTGTGCAATGATGGGATTTCTGTGTAGTTTAGAAATTGAATATTGTTGAATGAGTGTAAGCATTTACATGTTATTTTTTCCATCATAGACTTGACATGGACTCAGTCAGAAGCCCATCTTCCATAACATTCTGCCTGTGCATACACTTTTTCATCTGTCTTCTAGGTAGGCTATTAGACAGAAAACACATTTCATAAATTCACATTTCACTTTAATATCAAACTGCTGAGAATAAAAGGGAATCAATGAATCGCAGGGCCATAATTTAATATGACACAATTCAAGTAGAAAATTCAGAATACATGTGTATCTACACCCAGATGTACGCCGCACTGCAGGTCAACATTCACTGTTGTTAATTCTGTGTCTCTCAAATGTTTCCAGCTGTCTCGGCCAGTACCAGTCTATGGGGTAAGAAGTTGAAGTTCTCCCTCAAGCCGAAACAAACCTGCTGGCTCCATCGAGTGGCCGTGCCTCCGCTTGAGCAGCTGACCGTGTGCGTGCTCCTACAGCGCACTAGCCCAGTAACGTGGACCGGCTTTGCTTACAAAGCTCCCAGGGAATATCAGACCGAGCTTGGACTGAAAGGAGACAATAATCAACTCAACGCGTATCTGTTTGGGAAACAGTATGATGTCACAATGGAATTGACACTGAATCAATGGCACTCTGTGTGTCTCACGTGGTCCAGGTTGTCTCAAACGCTGCATCTCTATGTTAATGGGACCTGTCACCTTACGGTGTCTGTGGATCCCACCACGCACCAAAGGTTGGCTCAGAATGGCACGCTGACTCTGGGGCAAACGCATTTCGTAGAGGCAGACGGCACCCTCCAAACCGAGAACGATAACAGTTTATTTGGGGAGATCGGCCGGTTCAGGATGTGGGGCAGGGAGTGGACCGCTACGGAGCTTCAGGCAGAGAACTGTGCAGACGGCGACGTTGTGAACTGGGACCTGCAGCACTGGGAGAACACTTATTCCGTAGAACCTGACAGCCAACTCAACTGTGGTAATGTCATGTGTTTCCACAGTCCTCTTTTATCATGTCCTAAGTGCATGTGCAAGATCAAACTCAACTTAATATGGACTTTCTAGGGTAATATGTATTATCCAGAGTTTAACCATGTGCTTAGTGAAACAATATGTAGGCTTATAGGCTACTAAACCACCTTGCTTATTATCCAGTTAAAGAGAAAGTGCTTAAACTAAATCTTCTTTAGTGAGAAAAGTGGATATACCGCCCCATTCACCTATACCGCTTTGTTTTTTGTTTTGTGTTTTCTTTTCAGCATGGCCAGTCTACAAAATCACAATAAGATGGTTCATGGAAAACTCTAGTGAGCATGTTAATATCACACCGAAGGCAGTCATGAGAAACTGGGTACGATTTCTGGATTAAATGCTATTACTAAAATAAATGACATTAATGGCTTTGTATGTCGAGCATGTTATCACTGTAATGTTTTGACTAAAATACAGTACTTTCCAACAGATGGAGAATGTTTTCCCCAAAAACATTTCTGTGCATGACATCATATTATCACCATGGTAAAATGCATGCTTTTTTATAATGGATATTTTACTTTGTAAGCTGCTGTAAGATGGAAAGCTGACATGATGTGTTTACATTGTTAAACAACATAATCACTGTGAACATGATCCAGTTATCTGCTATACTGTGCATAGTGTTACGTCCTATATGACGTCACGCATCTCCTATAAAATATCCTGCAATATTTGTGCTAAGCATTTGTCCATATAGCCTACAATATGGGCTACTTATGGGCTACATGATAAGCCTACTTATCATGTGTTTGTGTGCGTTTATCTCTGTGTATTATCTGTTATCTATTTTCCCATTCAGCAATGTATATGATGTAGCCAATAGGCCCCTCGAAGAACGCATGGAAAAAAAACAGGTACACCATTGAACTTTTGACCTTTCAATCTAAAGAACAATATTATATATGCTATAAGACATAGGAGCCTTTTAGATAAATGTAATTTCAATATTAATTATCTTTCTACAATTATGATATATACGTCTCAAAAATAAAACATGACAATGTTTTCAGGCATCACGAAGAAGAATGATTTCAACATTTGTGTTATGGTATGTATAATTCACACAGTTAAATTAGTTCAAATTAATGTTAAAAGAAATTTGTCATGTTTAAACGCAGATTCTGTTTGAAAACATTGAATTGTATTTAGTCATTCTCTCAGTAATACAACAACACACAGACATGGAACACATGTAAATACATTCTTGTTGTAGCCTAAATACATGATTATATATGATTTGAATTTACTGTGGTGCGTTCCTAGTTTCACCGGTGACGTCTTCGCATCTGTGGAGCCTGCGGTTGACGTTCAGTTGGTTCAGGCTTTAATTGCTGATAAACTGAGTTTACCTTTCCCCCTCACCTTACCCGTGCTGATGGCAGACAACAAAACCCTCCGCATACTCCCTGTGGGTAAGTAGGCCTACGCATTGCAGGGTATAGATTCCATAGAGACTGTAGCTAGCAGAGAGGACAGTACTTCCACATTTGACATTCGTTTGACGGTATTTCTGCAGCAGTTTTTATTGGGGTAAATTTACTGTTTCAGGCCATGGTAGATTAGCTGTCTGAAGCTACGTACATCAGCCTCCTCAGTAACATGCCATTGGTGACGTAAAGCGCCACGCCACTTTTGCTTCCATAGATATGCATTACTGCGTTATATTCCAATATCTTTGGTGGTTCTCTTGCCATGTATTCACTTGTTTGAGTTACAGTAGGCTACATGGGTTACTGGCTTTCAATGGCACCAAATGAGACTTCTGATAGCATGGGCTCTAAAAAAGTTTAGAAAATGTGAGACGTTTTAAATAAAGTGTGACTACAGCTCTGAGCCTGACACAGACATTGCACAATTTGGAAAAAGGCTTAAAAGTAGTCAAGGAGCTGAGAGGGGGTGATGGGCTGAGAGGAGGGACATCCTGACTTTTAAATGTAATAAAGTGCCAAGTGTTCCAACCGTACCCTTAAATCAGTATGGGCTTTGGGTGATTTTAAACAGATCGAGATAAAGCCATTTTCAAACCAAAAATTTGAATTTTGAATAAAAATTGGAATGTTGTCAATATTAACACCAGCATTGATGTAAACTTTTTTTTCAGAGTATCTTTCCATAGAGACAAAACCCCCACCGGGCACAGACACCCCTATACCAAGTAAGTAGAGAAAATTAAACATTATACTATCTGATCTTATATCTTGACTGACCTGCTGCAGCTCGGTTTGGGGTCCTGGTTCTTCGTCGGCTGGAATGTATTTGCCGTGAGTCTGACCGAAATGTCACATGGGTCTAGTACCAACTTTGTGCGTCGCCCGGCCCTCGTCCGATGGTCCACAGGAATAGCGTGCTTTGCCGGGTTCCTATGGCGTTTTTTCGATCCGTTTGATGCCCGCTCCCTCTCTAACAATTAGACGATACGGTATTATTTCACAACAACAAACTCAGCTGGCCTTGTTTACGTCTTTCGGTCGTGCGCCGCTGGACAAGGGGGCGGGGTTGGACAGGCTGAAAGAGAGATATGTTAAATATGCTGGGCTCGAACTTCGAGTGCCTTGCTTTCGAACACCCTGGCTCCCAACATATGATTGATTTATATAACTATACGTCCCTACTAATGTTACTGACCTCCCCATATATGACCATGCACAACAAGCCCATTTTTATGTGAAATCTCTGCTAACTTTTTTCCTATATGCTCTTGTCTTAGTCAAATGTTTTGTATTATGTGTCTTTGTATTTGAAATGTAAGATGTCATTGAGTGTCTTGAAAGGCGTCCACAAATAAAATGTATTATTATTATTATTATTATTATTATTATTATTATTATTATTATTATATATCATTTGATTCAGTAATCAACTGCGGGTTGATATCCAACTATAACAATATAACTACCCGCAACCCGACTCTGGATAAGATGATGAAGATGGATGGATGGACAATATAACTATTTATTTATATATTATATAATATATTAATATATTGATGTTTCTATACTTTTATGTTGTGTAAGTAAAAGTTAAGTGCCACTTTGTTATTTACACAGTTTCAACTCACGACTCCTCCCCCAACACAGCAACGACAAGCACATCTCTGCATGACCACGAAGACAACAGCACTTCTGGTCAGTGTGCCAAAATGCACTGCATTAAAGGTGGAGTCAGTAATTCTGTGTGTGAGCTGAAAATAATAAGATGGTCATCCTACACAACCCTGGTTCTGTATGGGAACACAATTAAAGTGGCGCAGACCGCACCACATAAAACTAT
The DNA here is from genome assembly GCA_027564635.1 of Typhlichthys eigenmanni. Taxonomy (NCBI): domain Eukaryota; kingdom Metazoa; phylum Chordata; class Actinopteri; order Percopsiformes; family Amblyopsidae; genus Typhlichthys; species Typhlichthys eigenmanni. The sequence continues at coordinate 13,952 of JAODUK010014926.1, read as the reverse complement.
CCCGACTTTGGCAATGCATTTCCATTCTGGGGGGCCGAGCTTCTGAGGATGCACCCTATGGCATTGAACAGAGAGGTTGTTATTGTTTTGCTGGAGTTCAAATATAAACAATCTTTCTCCAGAATGACTGACACTACCTTTAAATAGACTATGACAGGATTCTTCTTAATGTACGGTTGTTTTGTTACCCAGCGTTCAGACCAGATACATTCTTTAGGGCCAATGTGAACCTGAATATGATGGGCACCTCAGCAAATCCAAAGGACATCATTGCACAATGGGTAAGAGACTCCTATAAATGTGAACATTGACTAATATAATGTATTCTTATGTGCTGATGTTTTCTATGTGAACTAGCTGAATGAAAAGCTGAAGATAAATAGGACCATGGATGTTCTGAATCTCAAGATTCAACGGTGAGTCCCACAGTGCTTATTAAACGTAGCATAGCTACCATCTGGTCTATGGTTGTATAATAAAAGCTATGTGTACTTTTTGATTAATTGGTAATCTCTCATAATGTAGGTCCATGAAGCAAGATTACAGTGTATTGGTGAGTGTACCCTTCAGTTCATGCTTTACACAGATCAAATACTGTAAAGCTAAGAATGATTAAGATCTGACATCATGACAAAAATACCAAACTATGTGTAAGCACATGATTTCCAGTATATAATTGCTTAATTGTTTAAAATAGATGACATTGCCATTGTTGTTTCCTCTAGACCTCCAGTAAAACAGAAAGGTAGGTAACATTGTTAGGCCCAGGGATGGGCAGAAATACATCAAAATGTATTTTAAAATAAAATACCAAATACCCTAATTGTTAAGTGTATCAAAATAAACTAAGAATACAGCAGCCATGCAATGTATCAAAATAAACTACTGTATTTTTGTATTTTAAAAATACAAAAAATATACTTTTCCAATAGAGTAGCAAATCACTTCACAAACGTATCAGTCGGACTATTTGGTTTAGCCTTAATCCTTCGCATGTAAACTGACTCAGTTAACGGTATAGTCAATCTGGAGAAAGCTTGTTGATACCTGAGCTTGATCAAAACAAAAACACTCTCCCTTCAATGCCATAGAGTGCTCCCTCAGAGGCAGCGCCCCAAACATCGGTACCACATTACAAAGGCTAAGATATTGTTGTTGTGTTCATTCACACAGCCACCCTAGATGGTAGACCAATCATCCACCATTGGGGGTGGCTAAATGTACAGTAATTACGCTTAAGCTATGCATTGAAGTTAAGCGTTCGAAATGTTGGAAGAGCTATATGAAGCAATACAAACAGTGGTAGCAATGCTAATTGGTTAAAGGCTGTCCAACAGTATAAAAATTTGCCAGAGGTCTAGGCATAGTAGGATGCAGTGAATGGAGTGTGTCTAGACCCTGTTCACCAAGTGAATTTGGGTCTGGTTACAGCAGGCTACCAATCAGAAGTAAACGACGCACAGATAGCATTATATAGTATTTTTAAACTACAAAATACAAAACACATAAGTATTTTTATACATAATATGAAGCCATTTTCAACAACCCTATCAATTACAAATTACAAAATACTATTTTGTTTTTCAAATATGTAATTCAAATACATGTATAAATGCTGCCCATCCCTGGTTAGGCCGTTGTCCAATATAGCAGAATATATATACTGTATGAAAATATAGTTATTAATTCCAGAATTCCCTCAACAGATATGAGTGCACCTTCCATATCCAAGCATTTATGGCCACAAATGTTGATGCAACAGAAAAGCTAATTCATGAGACTTTGACCACAAAATATGAAAACGGCGGCGATGTCATTGAAACGATGAACGTGATGATCAAACACATTGGTAAGACAGATCTTCTGAAACGCCTGCAGGCACAGAGATGCATTGGATTATGGAATATTTACATACACCTCTTATGTCCTCCAAGAACCTGGCACCTGTCCATCGGACACTACAAGGACAATCTATGGAGTATACATGTGGCCGGAATCATTTCCCCAGGAGCGTCCAGAGATCTTATGTGTACAATCAGACGCTCCAGGAAAGAGGGGACACCGGCTGTGGTGAGACTGTAACATCCATTTTCTTTAAGCGGGAAAGCAGCAATCTAATCTCTCCACTGTGGCAAGCAGCCCATGACTCAGTCATTTAGCCAGGAAACCCATCGTTCTTTTACTATCAGTGCATTAGCCTGCCCGTGTCAGGTGGGCGGCTGAGAAAAATCCCTTCATTACTGTGATCCTGTTCTTACGCATGCCTCCCTCTCTGCACACACATGTTGCTGACAGATCATAGCCAACAGCTCAGGCAAAATCAATTTCCCATAAGCAACAAATTACTGTAATGAAGGCTTTCAATATTACTTGTCTGAATAATCTGATTGGCACTATGTGAAATAAGGGCAATCAGGTTTATGATGGCTCAGTAAAACACTGTGTTGACCCTTATTAATGCGACAATAAAGGCAAATGATTACTGTTTAACTCATACCAACGCCCTTGCTACCCACAATAGAGGGCTGAACTGATTAGCTCAACACTTCTTTTTTTTTTTTCAAAAGACATGTCACAATTACTTTAAAGATAGAAGGCATATTACATGTTGATTATGATATAATATATTCTTGGGGTTTTCGGTGTATTCATCTGTATTTGTTCAGTTAACATTGTGTCGTATCTGACCTCAACAGTTCACTAGAAGCCGATGTGGACACTGCCCGTTGGGCGGAACCCAAACTGGAGGAATGCAAGCCTCTTATCACCATCTCAGATCTGGGAAGGATCAACGTCACAACTGGTAAGGGCTCCACTGCTCAGATACTAGCCTAGATCAAACACTATGTTATTTAATTAAATGCCTCAGATTGTGCAGGCAGGTTTCCAAAGCATCTGAAGCCCCCCCCCCCCCTTTGCTCTTTCAATAATTTCACACATTTCTTTTCTAGCCAATGCAGCCGACGTATTGGCGATCATTCAGGAGCTTGTAACTGTCCAAACTGGTAATGCTTCTGTTAGCGATGGCAATCTGTCGCCCTCCCAGTTGGAGACGGTGGTGGACAAGCTGGGCGATATCATCGACGTCAGCACCGTTACGCCCACCCTGGGCACGGACGTCATTAACGTCATCTCCGACATCTTGTGTTCCAAGAGTGACATCACGCTAGTAGCTAATATGTGAGGGCCTATGGGTCATATAAAATGGGCAATATGTTATTCAAATTCTTTTATTTTTCATTCTCTCTTTGTTTAACCTTTGCTGTGATGTACAGGGTCCTGACTCTAACAGAGACAATTGGTGACAGAATGGATTTCCCAGAGGATTCACTGGAGGTCTCTTATCCTTCCATTGCCTTCTCCATGATTAATGCTGAGCCAGACACATTCAGTGGCCTCACGTTTGGTGTGATGTCCTCCTTCCTCCCGGGTTTGTCACCCACGGTGAGAGACCATGATCCTTCCTCCCGGGTTTGTCACCCACGGTGAGAGACCATGATCCTTCCTCCCGGGTGTTATCACCCACGGTGAGAGACCATGATGCTTCCTCCCGGGTTTGTCACCCACGGTGAGAGACCATGATCCTTCCTCCCGGGTGTTATCACCCACGGTGAGAGACCAAGATCGTTCCTCCCGGGTGTTATCACCCACGGTGAGAGACCATGATCCTTCCTCCCGGGTGTTATCACCCACGGTGAGAGACCAAGATTGTTCCTCCCGGGTGTTATCACCCACGGTGAAGGACCATGATCCCTAGTAATTTGATATGATGCTCACCATCCAAGCCTCAATACAGGTCAACTCTGCAGTCATCTTAAGCAACCCAATGGCCCCAAACCTTTGCTCAGTCAGGAGAGGAGTAATAGAAGGGGGCCAGCCTCTCAGCAGTGATACCAACTATTTGTAATTCTGGTTTTGGCCACAAGGGCATTTCAATTCCAGACACAAATAACAGTGTGCATTTAACTTGGATCAATATGTGATTCAAAATTAAGATGCAAAACACAATATCTAAATAATGTTTTGCTACATGAAATTATGATTATGGCAAACTATGAGCCGAATATAATTTGAACTAAAATCGCTTCATTTCTAGACATTTGTCAACCAGAGCTTTGAGACTGGCCCATTGCCTGCCACGGCGGCAAGTATTTCCCTCCCCTCTGCGCTGCAAAACTTCTTCCCATTTGGAGACAACAGAACCCGACTGCAGTTCCAGTTTTATGGAACACAAGACCTGTTCAAGGTACAGAACACGCTCACACAGACTTACTGCAATGTGCTGTCACGTCACACATAATTCATTATGACTTCATCTGACAGGATGCAGGCCCATCCACAGCTGAGAACAACTGGACACTAAACACATATGTAGTGTCTGCCAGTGTCAATGGCAGCCATGCCATCTACCTCACAGAGCAGCGTGTGGTGGTGACACTTAATCTACAAATGCCTGCAGAGGTAATCCACACACACCAACCTCTTGTCTTTGTAAAGGGAACATTCATCCTAATAGAAATACATAGCTGAGTGTGAAAACTACGAAACTACAAAACTATTAAGAATACTGTACCTCAGGGACTCGGCCCATTGGCTGGTAGGCTGGATGTTCAAGTAAAGGTAGTCAGCTATTGCAAGCTAATACACTTTTTGTCAAATTCATATTCATCATATTTTGTCAGATACACAACCCCGACTCCATAAAGTGGCGAACACCGCTCGTATCAACAATGTTGTAGTACTATGCCTTGCTTCACAATGCATTTCTATGTGTGAGGTGCTGCCGCGGAGGACCACAGAGCGATTCTGATTTTATTAGAGCTCGAAGTTAGCAAGATTGACTCTGCCTAGGCTGACAGGACATCTGTTCACATCAGAAAATCAAGCGTTGTATGTTCTTTCTATAATAAGAGAAAGTTATTCCCCTTTGGCGACTATAAAGTTGTCTTTTATTATACCTAATTATTTTGGTGCTTTTGGTGGAATATAACATGGTAAAGCCTCTTAATGCTGCAGATTTCTTACTCTAATATTATTAACCTCAGACATTACTTTATTTCCCCTTCAACCTTCAGGCAAATGATAAGGTACAGTGTGTTTTTTGGGACTTTCAGAAAAATGGTGAGTTCACTTTTTGGGGTATTTTCTTTATTTATATTTACTTGATACAACTGTAGTGGTTTTCACTAAATGTAATATCCTTTGTGTGTGCATGTGTGCCTGTGTGTGTGTGTGTGTTGACACACACCTATCGGCCTGCCTGCATATGTGAATGTACTGTGTGCGTGCGTGTGTGCGTGTGTGTGTGTGTGTATGCTAGGTGGTCAGGGTGGCTGGAACAGCAGCGGATGTGAGACTCATTACATTAGCTCTTATCAGACCAGCTGCCACTGTGATCATCTCACACACTTTGGTGTGCTCCTGGTGGGTCAATGATCCCTGTGTTACAGACAACCCCTACGAAACACACTCACAGTTTGCACCAGTGATCTACCAGCTCCATGAAGTCACTGAATCATCTGTGTACATGTGTCTATTATTGGAACAATATACAGTATAATTATATATAACAATGTATTATTATTATTATTATTATTAGTAGTAGTAGTAGTATTAGTAGTAGTAGTAGTAGTAGTAGTATTTGCTGTAGCTAGTGTCTTGAACTATGTTGTGTTCCAGGATGTGTCGAGAACCCCCATTGGTAAAGAAGATGTCCAGATTCTGACGGTGATCTCCAACCTGGGTTGTGGTTTGTCATCCTTCTTCCTGAGTATCACTCTGCTCACCTATATTGCCTTTGAGTAAGTCGGTGGAGTGACATTCAAGTCAAGTCAATTTTATTTATAAAGCCCTTAATCACGTTACAGTCTCAATGGCCTGTGCAAGACCAAATTTTACATGGAAACAAATGGCACCCCCATAACCTGCTTCTCCCCCCGGCAAGGAAACACTTCCGTTACAAACCCCATGGGTATAAAAGGGAAGGTACTACAGGGACCACAGAGAGAGGACCCTTCCAGGATTGTTAGACTTCTGGTCTATTTAATGTAGTAGGCTCTCATGTGGCCACCAAACTGAACATGCAGGTGGGACTGGTCAGATGAAGAATTATACCAATTAAAAGGATGTTGCTCCATTTATTTTATTTTATTTGTATTTCCCTTACGGTTGAAAACTGTTACAAAAACAAAAACAAAAAATTATTTTCGATTTAGAAAAATCACTTAGGCTAGAATTACGCCAAGATGTGGAACAGCGACTGGGAGTTGTTTGGCGACAGCTTAATTTGCATTTTGGTCGTCGATTGTGCGTGTTCCACACACGAGCGCATGCTCGAGCAAGGATGCTCTTTCAGATACCTTCTGAGTCTGCGCACAAGAGAAAATAATAATGGATTCATACATAGTCCGGGACAATGTCAGCATCTCCTCGTAACAACACTCCTCCACCGAGCAGGAGATGACCAACACACATCCATTGGCTCTGCACACAGTTCTCTTTCCCAGCTCAGGGCACATCGCCATCGACACGCTGTCCTTGACCAAGGCAGCAACCTTCCCCGATGACATCACCGGGCTGGAGCCGCACCATCTACGCAGCCTGCTGGATCGTGACAGCATCTCCCATCCACCACACTATGGAGAAACACACAAAATGCACAAAGATCACACAAAGGAGCCTAATGTATAACCATTTAGGTCCCTAAGCAGAGAGGAGCATTTACTGTTGCCACCTAAATGCCTCACTGTACAAATACATTTTTAGTTTGATTTTGAAGGTCGAAACAGTACTACATCAGCTGGTTAGGAATTCCACAAAAGTGGGGCCCTATGTGAGAATGCTCTAAATCCTGCTGATTTCTTTTTAACTTTAGGGATGGATAGAAGCCAGCATTTTGTGAGCGTAGGGCTCGGGATGGAACATATGGTATCACTAGATCAGATAAATAGGAAGGTGCCAGTCCATGTAATGCTTTATAGGTGAACAATAGAATCTTAAAATCACATCTCAGATATAAGCAGCCAATGAAGTTCATCAAGGATTGGAGTAATGTGATCAAATGCTCTAGTTCTAGTCAAGATTCTGGCAGCAGAATTCTGTACCATCTGAAGACTTTTAATACTCTTTTTCGGAAGGTCAGAGAGTAAACCATTACAGTAATAATATTAATAAATGATAATAATAACTTAAATTTATATAGCGCCTTTCACAAACCCAATAAAGCCCATAGGCCTCATTGAAGAGGTGTGTTTTGAGCTGTGTTGTAAACATTATTGTGGAGGAGGCAGAGCGAATGGCAAGAGGAAGCGTGTTCCATAGTGATGGAGCACCGACACAAAAGGCTCTGTCACCAAATGTCCGGAGCCTGGATTTAGGGACATCCAACCGTGAAGATACAAACGCATTAATTAGAATCTCTGCATCTATCAAAGGTAAAATTGGCCAGTCTTTGTAATGATGCGAAGATTTAAAAATGCAATATTAGTAACTTTAATGTGCAAATCAAAAGAAAGTGCACAGTCAAATATCACTCCTAAATGTTTTGCTGAGTTACTCTGAGTAATATTACAATTGTCAAAGTTAAGTGTGGCTTTCTTGAACAGGTGCCTGGCCGGTCCCATAATTAACATTTCAATCTTATCTGGGTTTAGGTGCAAAAAATGTAAAGGTATCCATTGTTTTATTTCCAAAAGGCATGCCTCTATTATTCTGAAGTTAGACTGTTTTTTAAGTTCCAGGGGCATATAAAGTTGGGTATCATCAGAATAACAATGAAAACGAATACCATATATATGTATAATATCACCTAGTGGTAGCATATAAATACAAAATAACAAAGGGCCCAGCACAGAAACCGGTGGGACACCACATGTAACCTTATGGTAGTCAGATGTCACATTACCATGAGCTACACAGTGTGTCCTTTTGGTTAAATAAGAACAAAACCATTACATTGCCACCAAGATATGTTTTTAATCGCTTAAGGAGCATCTATAATCTTAGAAATGAAAGGGAGGCCTATAATTATTAAGAATTTCAGGATAAAGGCTAGGATTTTAAGTAAGGGTTTAATCACGGCTGTTTAAAAGCTATAGGGACGATACCAGATGAGAGTGATGTATTAATTATATTAAGTATAGAGGGCCCTAAAATTGGAAATAACTATAAATATGATTTTTCCAGGTAGTGGGTCAAGTGAGCAATTGGTAGACGTAGCTGTACTTACTAATTCTGAAAGTGTATAAAGGAAAACCACACTGTATCTAAATGCACAAGCATATTTGCGTCATTGACCATTTCATCTTCGTTTATTTGATTAGAATGGTTTGATTGGAATTGAGTTGAAGCAATAATTTATTCTCGAATTGAGTCAATTTTATTAGTAAAGAATTTCATAAAGTCATTAGCTGTGAGGGCTAGATTATCAGGAGACGACCGCTTCTGTGTTAATTCTGCAACAGCTTCAAACAGGTTAAAGGTTTTCCAATAGTTTCAAAATTAGGTCTGGTTGAGCATGTCCAGACCCTACTCACCATGTGCATTGTGGGTATGGTTATATCAGGCTAGTATTCAGTGCCGTTCAATGCTCTGTAATGAAGGCTACCATACGGGGGGGGGGGGGGGTCAATATATATAAAATGTAACTCATCAGTTGAAAATATATTAAGCCATATATTCATCGCATTATTATAGCTAGCAGGGAGTTAACAGGCGGAGTAAGGCACTTCAAAGATGGCGACAACCACAGAGGGTTTTTTCCATGTATTTATCCAGTGTATGGGTTTCCCCTGTGCTCTGCAGCAAGCTGCGGAAGGACTACCCTTCTAAGATCCTCCTCAACCTGTCGGCAGCCCTGCTGGGACTCAACATGGTGTACCTGCTGAACTCATGGCTCGCCTCCTTCTGGGACTATGGCCTGTGTGTGGTCACAGCCGCCTCGCTACATTTCTTCCTGCTGGCCTCCTTCACGTGGATGGGTCTGGAGGCCATGCACATGTATTTAGCCCTGGTGAAGGTGTTCAACGTCTACGTGCGCTCCTACATCCTCAAGTTCTGCGTGCTGGGATGGGGTGAGGAGCCTCGAAGGATTTGTTATGGGATGTGCTATGTGTGCGGAGTTAAAGGGGGGCAGCGTGGTCTATAGTGAGTCAGTGGTCTGTGTGTGTTCACCTCCCAGCCTGTAAGTGGGTTCAAGCCCCAGAGCTGACCTATTACCTGTAAGCATCCTTGACCAAGATGCCTGACCCCTATCTGCTCCTAGTTGTACTACATGTATTCTCATGTCTACTCATTGTAAATAGCTTTAGATGAAAGTCCACTGAAAGGTCTGCTTGTAGGCTACTGTAAAACAGTATGATTGATGTTATACAGACAAATAGTTGGAGGACTGCTCTCTACCCCCTCTCATTCATATTATTATTATTATTATTATTATTATGCTTTTATTTTCTAAAAGGTAGAGTCAGCGACTTTGTCAAATTCAGTAAATGTCTCCTCATGGTTCCCTAGCTGTCCGTTATGTGTGCATGCCGAAAAAATAGTCTGGTGTTTCTACCCAGCCCTGGCTCTGTCAATGTGAACACAAACACACACACACACAACACTATCCCAGCCTTGGCAACGCGTTTCCAATCTGTGGGCGGATCTTCTGGGGGAGCACCCTATGGCATTGAAGGGAGAGGTTTTGTTTGTTTTGCTGTCATTCACCCGCTTTAAGTGAATAACATTCAGTGAACATATGATTGAGCATGCAACCATGTGTCCATCATCCCTGCAGGCATTCCTCTGGTGGTTGTGAGCGCCGTGCTAGCTATAAACATGGATGCCTATGGTGACATCAGCCTGCAGCAGCCCCAGCGCCGGGAAGCAGCACTGTGGTCCTCTGATGACGCGCCTTTGTGAGTATCCTGGAGACCAGACCACCTCAGTTGAGACCAGAGCTATTCTATTGTCTTGATCGGGCCTCCTCAGTTGAAACCAGAACGATTGTCTTGATCAGAAATCCTCAGTTGAGACCTGGGGCCTCATTTATAAAATGTACTTTATCTTAAAATGTGCGTAAGCTCAAACCCACGCTAAAGTTCAGATAAAAAAAATAACTTTGCTCCATGTCAGGTTTCAACTAGGCGTATGCATGTAGTAGTGCAGGTATTTGGGAAGTTAAGAGCGTGCAAGGCCGACTAAAACAATATTCTACTTATGGAAAACAAAACAAACACACACACTGGGTTTCCAAAACCCCATTTACAAATCCTCAAAGGAAATTGTCCACTTTAATGTTTCAGTCAATCTATAGGATAACATATAAAATGTCCATAATGCAGTGGTTTGCAAGAGAAGGATATGGCAGCATTGGTGCCAGTATATATCACCAATCGTGCAATAAGATGGAAACAAGTTTTTAGAGATTGCATGACGAATGAATGGTAAGCAATTAATCCTCCATTTGCCGAGCTATACGCTATTATAAGATGCAACATCTGCAACCGTGCATTCATGGCTACAGAACCATTCCAAGTAGATATAAATGAACGGTCAGTCATATCCCATTTGTTAGCAAACTTATGCCAACTGTATTTCGAGGCATCATTAATTTGTCCCCTCAGTAGGCTTACATAAATATTCCTTACACACTGTCGAGGCGCCGCAGAATGTGAAGGACGGTAAAATGTATGTATCTGCAGTAGCCTACTTCTAATATGACCTTGATATACTGTAGGCCTTGCTCAAATTTATTTTCTTGTAGCTTGCCATTATCAAGATGCAGCTCATTAATATGCTTATCAGTTACAATTAAGGGGCGTTTACAAATGTCTCGTCTGCGCACATTTCCAAGATAATTTGCGACTATCTGGAACGCACGTTTTTTTGCCTACGCACATTTCAGAAATGATGTTCGATCAAATGTAGGATGTTTTCTATGCAACTTATATAAATGAGGCCCCAGAGCTTTTGACCAGACCTCTTCAATTGAGACCAGGGTAGTTTTCCCGCCAATACAACCGCAGCAAATTGTTACAAATTGTTATCTAATGATTTCAGATATTAATACTAATAATTTTAATCAAACTTTATTAGATTATTAGACTAAATGGAAAGTATGGTTCTACACTAAGATAGTGTGAAATGAATGTCAACAAGACATTACATTTTTTTTAAACAAAACCTAAAGAAAAGTCCCCCAGTAATGACAGACAATACTTTCTGAAATATACTTGAGCCCTGATGCAGAGTTCATATGTGCAGTCTCAAACGTTTTGATTGGTCAACAGTCTGCCTATTGCCTCCACTATCCCGTGCTGCAGCTGCTGGCTGCAGAGCCCACTCTTCCTGTATGTGAGCGTGCTGCCGCTGGTGGGGCTCGTCCTGCTGTGCAACACGCTCATGTTCGCCGTGGTGCTGGTACAGCTGAGGCGCATGCGCGCCCAGAGCAAGCAGGCGGGCGGCGGCGGCGGCGGCGGCCGGGGATCCCTCCAGGACCTGAAGGCTGCGGTCAGCCTCACCGTCCTGCTGGGCCTGACCTGGCCACTCATCTTCTTCGCCTGGGGTCCGGCCAGGGTGCCGCTGCTCTACGTGTTCGCCGTGCTCAACACCCTGCAGGGTGAGACATAGGGTGGTGGCGGGGGTGGCGGAGGCATCGTCTCCAGTTTGACTTTGTCCTGGGTATCGCTCTGGACAGGCTTGTAATTGTTGCGCTTCAGTGGAACCACCAGTGGATGGTTCTGACAAAAGAGCATGCCCTTTTCTAAACAGTTTCAATGGACGGCTTCCCTGATGGTTAGGTACACACAAGGTCATGCGTAAGGTGCAGCACAACGAACACTACAAGAGAAGAGAAGCGGTATTGGCATTATATCACCATGTATATCGGTGTGTGAATGGGAGAATGTGTTATGTGAGCTATATATTAAGTGCAGTCCATTTAGCATGTGTGCTGACGAAGTGGCTTGGGATAACAAGGCCTAATTTGTTTAATCCACTCTTACTTTTCAGGCTTCTTTATTTTCATGTTCCACTGTCTGATGAAGGAAAAAGTGAGGAAACAATGGAGAATCCACTTGTGCTGTGGTCGATTCAGACTCAGTGAATACTCAGGTATTATTTCATGGCAGCATATCACAGCATTTGGTTCATTAGAATCGATGAACAAGCTATTAAAAAATAGGTACACATTGTTCATTCTAACCCGTATCCTAGGTGTACATTACTTTAAAAGATATAGTCAGTGATTGTAAGCTAATGCACTTTTTGTCAAATTCAGCAAATACCTCCTCATGTTTCTGCATAGCACTGACAGAACGCAGCAGAACGCACCTCACAGAATTTCTGACTATACCCTTATTCAGTTCAGGCACATTTTTGAAGCAAAAGTATTTTCAATGTGAATGAATGACACATTTGTGTTTACCTCTCGTCCCTTGTATTTAGACTGGAGTCGCTCTCGCTCCAAGGAGAAACATCTGGTTCATTCCGCTTGCATGCCATCTGTGAACTCCAATAAGAATGTCTCAGATTCATCTGCATCAAACCACCACCAGAGGGCGTGAGCGGACCTGCAGTATTCTACAAATGTCCCGACCATTAAAAATGCAAATAGAATACTGTCTGAAGGTGGATAGATCGTCTTTGCATTGTCTTTGTCATGGGAATGACAAGGAGTTGGCAACAATATTGAATAGAATCGATGTCCTTTATAACTTGGATGTTATCTAACAGTTATGCTGAAGTAATGGTTGCGCTTGTTCCATTCCATAGTTAATTGTGATATGAGTCATTGCTCTAATTTAGTAGCAATTAGGCTACACAGCACAAATTATCTGACCATATAGACATAAACACTGAACATATTGGAATATGTTTAGGCAACCTAAGTACTAATATGTATCCAAATAAGACAGAAATGTCTAACTTTAACGACATGCTGGTAGTGAGTGTTATTAAGTACAAAAAGGGGGACATATTTTGTATTTATTGCATTAGTGTATTGTGCATATAACATGCACTATTTTCAAATGTAAATCAAAGGGGTTAGTTGTCTTATTGGAAGTTTTGCCCTCTAAGAGAACGAGGAAGGACTGGGAAAATGTGTGCTGCGAATCACAATGTAAGGGTAGGACATTTATAGTAGCATGCTTCACGCAGTTAATAGCTTTGCATTCCTTTAGGTTCCAACTAAATGAATCTGCAGGAATAGTGTTTAAAACCTGTCCATGCATTTATGACAGTCTGCCTGTTTTAGGAATGCTTTCATAAAGTTTCATTTATGTTGTGGTAGGACTTGTTGTGTAACATTCTGTTCATTCCATGTGCAATCTTCAAGGCATCACACCCTTCAAGTCTAGCACAACAAGCATGTCTATGGCAAGGACAGGGAGGCAGAACAAAGCCTTGACATGATATGTTTTTATACTAAGCAACATTTCTATTTCTTCCAATGGTTTTGGTGGCTAACATCGGTAAACACACCAGCTGTGCATTTTTAACTCATTAACCCAAGGACGTGGCCCTTGGGTGGTAACCTTGGCCAACAATCAACAGGTCAGGTAAGTCATTTTGTTTGTGCAAAAAGGCTAGAAAATGAGTTTGTTCTTTCGCAGGTCTGACCACAGTGTGGCTATATGATGCACAGGCTTCACACCCAGCTCAATATCACACCAAAGTCAACAAAGATCATTCAGGGAAACTGTGTGCAGATTACCATGGTGTGATTGTGTTTGAGGCTGATGAATGAGGCCTTGAGTATTTCCGATATTTTCAGAGTTTAAGCGGGATTTTAAAAACATTGTATATTTTGAGGAGACAATGTAATGTGTCATTTAAAATCTTGTAAACTGTGAGACGGTGATCACTATATAAGAAAAACTGTGCTTGTTATTTTATAATAATAATAATAATAATAATAATAAACTTTATTTGTATAGCACCTTTCATACACAATGTGCAACTCAACG
>JAODUK010014915.1:0-27678 GCA_027564635.1 Typhlichthys eigenmanni | reverse complement strand
CAGCCCTGTCGTTTTAAGGTTAATTGATGTCTAGATATTTCTAAATATTATTTATAGATCTATCGAACTATTTCATGATTTTTCTGGTGTATTTAACATACTTCGCTTCGAAAGGGTCACTGAATTCGGCAGGACACAGACTTAGGCGTAACACCGATACGTCTGCACAGCCCTGGCTCCATAAATAATAACATAAACAAAGTGGCGAACACCGCTCGTATCAACAAAGCCGTAGCACTATGTATTGCTTCACAATGCGTTTCGACGTGTGAGGCGGGGATACTATTTTGATGTGAGCTCAAAGTTAACAGGAATGACTTTAAAGTCTTAAAACATGAGGAACATTTGCATTTATCTTTTAGGTTCACTCTTCAATTATGTAATATTCTCCCAGCTCGCTGTTCATTTTACACCTAGACTATACTGCAAATCTTTGCTCACCGGATTACCAGCCTCCACTACTACAGTAGACACACACAAAAATGCATGTTCAAAATGCTGCAGCACATCTGGTATTCAGCCAGACAAACACATTAACTGGCTCCCAATCACGGCACGCATTCGAGACACCGGTGAAGAGCATTGCCCCACCAATACCTCCAAGCAATGATCAGGTCTCAGGCCCTAACCCACCAGAGAGTGCTTCCATCTAGCACCTTGGATAGCTGGCTGGTACCGCCCGCGCTGTGAGTGCACTCAGTCTTGGCTCTTCTCTGTCCTGACGCCACAATGGTGGAATGAGCTTCCTGCAGCAGTCAGGACAGCATAGTCACACTACGTATCTTCTGCACAAGACGTAAAACCAACCTCTTCAGATTCAGATCCTACCTTGGTACCCCAGCCACTGACCTTAACATTCCCACTAACAGAATTTTTCAATGCTGATCCTGTCTTATCTCTAACCCTATTTTAAAAAGAAGGGTACCATACAGAGGAATGCTTAGCACTTAGGCTTGGCAGGGGCAAACACCAAGGGGTGTCCCTTTAACATGCTTCTTTTAAGATTCTATACAAATCACTTGATTCTCCTCAAAGAGTTGTTTGGGCGACGGAGCCCAATTAAAAAACATTACTTCTTTTAACGCAGTTAATAGCAAAAATAAATAATTCCATTTGGAGGGAACTCCCTGCGGTTCGTGCCACGCTGAACAGCACGGAAATGATGAGTGCTGAGTAATTTGACTGTGGCGCTGCTTGTCTAACACACTAATCATCAAGTGCTCTATCACGTGTGCACTAGCAGCCCAGGGTCCTCTTTCTGAGGGGACAAGTAGATGAAATACGGTGGCACTCCCCTCTCCGCGGCCCTTACTAAGCTGTCACCAGGACGGGGCGCCTGACAAGCATAAATTATGTTAATAGAATTTAATAAAAAACACTTTATTCCAAAGGTTTCAGTACTTTGAAATGTCAAGATGATCTAGTGCGCTACCTTGAGAGAACTCCGAAGCTTAAGTTAGAGCACTAAAATATTAAAAGAAGAAATTGCGATCACTCATGAGGAATAGCAGTGCGTGATGAAAAATGGAGAACGCGCCAGCGCGTTTCCCAGGTGGAGTTTTCTCCGTTTATTAATTGATCTGAGTGGCGAATCTGGTTCTCCATTATGCCTCAGTATAATGAGGAAGATATGAAGCAGATCTGAGAATGTTTTAATGAAAGAATTGCCAATATAATTTTTTTTTTGTCCATTCCATGCTGTAATTTTAGACCACACTGTTCTCGGTATCTTATAACAGGTATAATTAAGTAAGAAATTGGGCTTTTGTGTTAACGGCGGTGATTGGCATTAACGTCTATTGAATAACTGAATTATCAGAAAATTATTCTTACAAAAAATACAAAAGTCTCTGTGTTTTGTTAATAGAACGGCTAGAGTCCCACCCCCACCCCACACACATATACAGGCCCTATCGTCCCTTCAAACACATCTATACACACGGGTGCATGGACGCGGCACGCACACGCAAGCACGCACGCGCACGCACACACACACACACACACACACAATCTGTAAACACACAAATGCACACAGTGTGGGGAAAATAATGACAGAGAGACAATGGAAATTATCCAGTGCCAGTTGTTAATTGAACTATTCCATTGTTACCATGACAAAGTGTTTATTGATTGCCTGTTCCCACTCCCAGCAAATGCCCTTAGCCCGGTGGTAGAGTCTGGTAAGACATGCAGTTCACGCAAGGTAATGCCAGGGTGAGGGTCAAAGCACACACACAGACAGACACACACAGCCCTGCTAATGTATTCCACATTGTTCACCTGCATTAGGAGAAGACAGTGTGATGAAATGCTTTTTCATCATGTCATGTTTCATGACCCCATCGTGTTAGAGACAAACTGACAATAAGAGAGATAAACATATTCCCAGCATTGGTCATATTACTGGTTTTGTATATTGTACTGGCACTGTTACAACGGAACTGAACAGACCCATAACTAACATGAGGTGTGTTTACATGATGCCTCAGTGAAATCATAGAGCCATTGCCATAGTTTCAGTTCTTTTTAAAAGATTGATATTGCCATAGTTTTTACTTTCTTCAAGCTACAGTTTCTAACGGGTAGCAAACGGGCATCTGCCAAAAATATTCCTGGCCTCAGTTTTTTCATAATATTTGCCAGCAATCCAGGTTATTATGGAGTATCGACATGATTAAGCAAGTTTATGGTGTTTGTCTTTCCCTGCATACCTTGTTGAAAGGGTTCAGGCCAAAGGGAGTATAAGAAACATGAGCAGCAAGCAATCTTAAAAAGTCAGAGAAAGCAAGTGAAAATATCAAGGTACCTGAATGATAGAGAAACTGTGTATGTACACACACACACACACACACTGAGGTGTTATTCTGGTGCTTGGCCTAGGAGTTCAATTACAGCACTCAGAAGGTTAAATCAATAACATTTAAATTGCTTATGGTAATCACCTGCACTCCAATCACGGGGATCAGCATAGGCAATCTGCTGACCCTTGCTGTGCTTCGCCACGGATTGAAACATACTAAGAGCAGCCATTGGGCATCGTGGTTCCCGGATTTCCAACTCAGCGTAAACTAAACATGTTTTTGTGTGCGAGCGTGTTACATGATGTCGACTATTTGTACTGTATGTGGAGCGTGTCCGGGAAATTTACGCGACCCTAAGGCTTAGGAAACCATGTCAAAACACACTGTATATCTTTTTTGAAAATAGGCTGTTCATTACTGAGTTGCCTATTTGGTTAGAGGCATATGTATGTCATACAGCAACACATTCATGCTTTCTTGTGTGTAATCTGCATGCTTGTGAAGGGGATATGCGGTGATTTGGTTGTGCCAGCGGCACTGTGCGATAGCGTGTTGACAAGAATAACTGTAGGCGTGTCACTGTTGCAGACAATCGACACAAAAGCTGGGATGAAAGTGGGCATGGAACTTTGGGAACGCTCGAGAGGATAGCCCCCGTTTGTACACATCTGCTACTGTTGCAGAATGCCTTTCTACCACTAGAAATGAACGAAAACGTGGCCTCAAAATGTCCACCTGGTGGTACCTAACTGATTCATAATTCTCTCCACCAGGCCACGAGTTGGATTCCTTTCTAACCGTTCATTAATTTTTCAGGACCAATGGTACTGTTGTATGATATAAATCTCTGCCCCACCTCTTTGAAGCTGTGCCTAATTAAGAGCCTGTAGAGCAGACTACAATGAGACATAGGGCACATCCAAAGAGTCTGGATGACAGCTAATGAAACCAGGACACATCAGGCTGAACAGGCAGTAGGTATGTAGGCAACTCTGTGCCTACATATAGTGAGAGATGCCAATATATAGTCAGATCATAGGGCCAATGGCACTTGTGACTAAAAGGATATAAGATACTGTAATACAAAACATGTAAACATACAGTATACTGTAAGTAGCCTGTAGCCAGAGATTAAAATAAAACACTCAAAAGCTTTGATTATCTTAGTGATAATATTGGCATAATATTGGTCTTTATGCATTAGCATATAGTGTGTGTGTGTGTGTTTGTGTGTGTGTGCGCGCGTGTGTGCGTTTTATTGTTTCGCCTTGTCAAATTAAGCTATTTTATCTTAACATAACATTTTGACCCATGACCCCCCTTTCCCTAAAAATAATTGATGCATAACCTGTTACCCTTCCAAGGACACCTGTGAGGGTTGCAATCTTGCAACCTTCATTTTGCTGCACAAAGTATCAATATACGCTAACACTGGCCAGATAAAAGCACATATTTGTAAACCATTTGGAAAATCATTAAAATAAGATCAAATATATATCTAAAAATATCAAAAAACGACCTGACTGACAGTCCTCCGAAAGGGCCTTGTGGTCCCAGCAGGGTGCCACTTTGAGCACCACTGCTATTGAGAATATGATATCGGGATAAGACAAACCATAACCCATAATATAAAGAGGTTCTTTATTACAGAGCCGAGGTGTGGCCGGGGTCGTTCATTATACGGCCCAGTTCGGTGAAAAGAGCCTGGGCGCTCCTCCCCCTCCGCTACAGCAGTGAAATGGCTAGCGCGTCTGAGGAATGAGGGACCCTGAAGGTGCATGAGTCCTGAACAAATGAGCTCCCATAAAAACCCCTCTTCTTATGCAGAGGACAGAGCACAATGCAGGCGGTTTAGTTGTCCAAAGAGCAGCCTTCATGGTAGGCTTCTCCCCGGATACTGTGCCCTCCCGTTGATTTCACTTGTGCGTTGTGACACCAGTCACCTTCCTGTGCCGTGCAAAGCGCACACCATCTTACCGCTTTACAGGTCATTCGCTTACTGTCGTTTTTTTTACAGATTGTTTTTAAATAAAACTACTCTCAATAAAAACGGCACGAAGTGTTGTGTTTGTATACATACGTCACACCCTGCCTTACAGCTTCTCTCGGCTGGATAGGAGATTAAATAAAAGCTCTTTCGTGGGGCATGCAGAGGAATGTTTTCAACAAAGGTAATGACTTTAATTGGCTGGAGCTGAGACACATTTATGAGCTGCACCTGGTCTATAAATGAGTTCTAATGAGGAGCAACTCAGTTGACTTTTAAAATGCCTCCCTCTAGTGGAAACTTCATAGCAGGAGTCACATTGAGCTATAGTTCATCCTAACAGTTATAATATATAGATGCAAACTGGATTTAGAACGTAAAAATAGTCTTTGGTATACTGTACAAACACATTAATGCAAAACTGTAACTTTATAAGCAACTCACAACCACTGTCATTTCATATCTCAAAGGGAAACTAACTTTTTTATTTGGATGCAGATTATTAAAATGGTCAAATTCAAAAGATGAACTGCACATTATCCTCCAAGTTTGACTAAAATAACAACCTTGATAATTTGTTTTACAAAATGTCATTGCAAATAAATGTCACCAATATTTATGAACCATGTCTTCAGATTCTAATTCTAGTGTTAATGAAACACAAGTAGGTTAATGATCTACTGCATGCGTATTTATACAGCAGGAGCCTGTATGGTCGGTGAGAGCTCATTGCTTTACAAGTCAACAGAACACATACAGGAAAGGCATACATGCTATCATTCCATGGACACATGAAATGATAGCATGTACCTTATTGAATGAACTAATGTAGGCTATATGGCTCCCCTGGGAAGATTAGGTATTTTGGTGGTAGCTATAGCGACCCTGCCCACTACAGGTACAAGACTGCACTAAGCACATTGAAAGCCATGCAGACAGTGATGACCATCCCCACTAGCCAGCACAGAGCTCTGCTGGGCTGAGGCAGTGGGAGAAGGTAGGCTAGAGTGTGACAGACTCGGGAGCCCGCAAACACCCGGAAGTACAGCAGGGCGGAATAAAGATCCGGTCCCGTTAGGGTGTACAGCAGACCAACCACAACAAAGGGAATGATGTTCTCCAAGTCATTAAGGTGGCATCTGTACAGAAGTTAAGTTGACGGTTAAAAAACACTTGTTTGCACAAAAAAAAAAACACAATGCTAGTTATCAGAATAGTTTACCTTCTGACGCGTTCCACATCAGGATCAACGCGGATCATTTTCTTTCGTTGTTCTTCTGTGGCGGCACCTAATGCGGTATCTTCCATATTTGCATATACCTGGAAGGACGTAGTGTCAAGTATTGTAGTTGGAACCAAATACGTACTGTAAATAAATAAGGTTACGGTGTTACGTCGGCTATGGATAACTACCTTTTTCGACATGCGGAAATAAGCGGTCATAGGTGCCATAAGCATCATCTTCAAAATGACAATAGTGGTGTAGGTGGAGAAAGCCAAAAAGACCTCACTGTCCATCATGTCGGTCAGCTTTGCCATTTCGCCTTCGAGAAACCACACTGCAGAACAGCACAAGATGCATAATTTATGACAGACCGGTCTAAATGTGAGAACCCTGGCCTGCTGTAACGGCAAACACGTCTATTACACGCCCAAAAGCAATGGAAAGGACACTACGATCTGTGGCGTAAACTGCAGATTGATATAGTCTTATTTAATCGCTCGGTACATTCTTATTTTGTGGCCTGGCATATAGCACGTGGCCTCCTGCAGGCTTCTACAGACATGTTATGCCATTAACAATCGTTTTCTAACAAGAAGCCAACTATCAGATGGGGAATTCAACCCAAAAGCAAGTTACTTGGCCTAAAGCAAAAATAGATTTGCATAACGGTTTCTTACCTCCTCTTTCAAAACGTCTTTGTCACTATGAGCAGGCAAAAACAAGTCTGTATCTGGTGGACATTCAAGGCCAATGTGCAAAGTTTTTTTCATTTAGGATTTTTGCCAATTATTGTGAAATTTGTGGTTAGGTCACTTCCTTTTTTGGTGCCAAGCCAACTAGGCTAAACTGGTTAGTAATTATTATTTGAATATACGGTACTCTTCCTTGTCCATCTAAATATCCATGCCACTGACCCAGAAAGCATGGTTTGCCTCAGCATATTATTTTATGTATGACTGAGTTGTAATCAAGCTTCTACAGAGACTGACAATGACCCATTTATTTGAATCAGGTGTGTTGGAGCAGGGATACATCTACAACATGCAGGGCAGTAGCTCTCCAGGACCAGGGTTGGGCACCCCTGGTTTACATGAATAAGCTAGCATTTATATTTCTATCAGTTGCTATTAAATCCCTTAGTTGGAAGGATCTACCTTCAGATAATGCTGCAACACCATTCTGACTGAAAGCATATTATTGAATAAACACACCCACCATGCTGTTCTGACCCCCTTGTGGCCAGACATAATACACGACCACATTATTAAAAACTAAATGTGTGGTTAAAAAGAACCCAGAACAAATAAAGAATAAATAGCCTGTCTTCAATGGAGACCTATTACGAAGTGGCATTAAAAACCAATGACAGGATGTTGATCTTTTAGTAGTGAACGGACTGTCTGTCAGAATTAAACCATATTACTGTTATGTATTACCTCAGTGTGAAACCTGTGCCACAAGGAATCATTTCAGGGGCTGGGGCTGCCTTGTTAAGTGGAGTTAGAGAGGTTTCTGCCGGATGGGAATGTCTCTGTTTGGCCTGAGGCATCTTCTCCATTATTTGACATGTTGAAACATCTCCAAGCATGACGTTAATGACAGGTGACAAGCTTAGAGGCATCCTCAGTACTTCTTCAACTGCTCATTTCTCAGTGTACCTTCTATAGTGATGGCTGGTTGATTATTGCCATGATTGGGTTTACCTAGTCTTAACACGTTCTTGCACCCAATTATACTGATGTTGTCTCTGTGACGTTTCAGAAAAATTTTTTTTTTGATGTGAGGTAATGAAATAGTAGGCCCGCCATAGAGTAAGTATTTTTGTATCTTAAACTCTTATGCCATTTGTTCCTTTGTAAAATCCTCAAGAAGCAAAAGGTCCTTACATTAAATAAAAGACTGCAAAAATGTCCTTCTGGTCATTTGTTGTTATTATATATATATATATATATATAATGTTTGGAGAAAATAGGATTATTGCAGGAAGTTGTTCCCACTGTTAAAATGTTAAAGCTTTTTTACACGTTTTGTCAAATTCAGAGAATATCTACTCTGCTACATGCCAATTCTGTGTGCATTCGGAATACATTATCTGGTGTTTCTACATAGACCTGGCTCTGTAAACAGGAACACAAAGTGATGCAGCCCACACTACAAATTATCCCAGCCTTGGCAATACATTTCCAATGTAGGGGCGGAGCTTCTGACGGAGCCCTCTATATGGCATTGGCATAATGTACTGAGGTTTTTTTGTTTTGATAAAGTTCAAGTATCAACAAGCTTACTCCAGAATGACTCGCTATACCTTAAATGGTATATACCAACGTATACAAATGTAATCATGCATGTCACAAATGGCCAATTTTTATAATGACAAACATAGACTAGATATAATGTACAGAGTGACACCAAGAAACAGTAAAACGAAGATGCATGAATGCTTTTACAGGTTGGTTTATTGTGTGCAAAGTGCAACGTGAAGTCACTTGCCATAGAAAAGATATCAGATGACTTTGTACTATTTTTACCAATCAGATAAAGCAACTGCAATAACCTGTGTTCATCCTGTAGTTGGTGCTCTTTCTGTGGTATATCTTTGTTGTATGGTTACTCTATATATTTAGGCATGAAATTGGCTGAATCAAGCCACTTGTCGGATTTGTACTTAACTGACTTCTAGTGGCAGATAGACAACTGCTCATTCATAGTTTACAATATGACCCAAACGTTTGTGAGGTACAAGACATACCAAATCCTGAAAAACCTTGTAATCAAAAACATATCTATCCATTTGTTCTCTTCTGGGAATATAGATGGTGAACATCAATACTTTTAGAAATCACAAACAACTAACAATGTAATATTTTAAACGTAGAAGGCTGATAATGTCAGATATTAACAAAATTGGGGATAATATTCTCCCAGGAGTTATCAGAGCGTGATGATCACATGGTTAAATATAAACTGATTGGCAGAAGAAATCGTATACCATATCCTCATTATATACCCTGCTGGTATCACTCACTCATAAAGAGACAAATCCCAAACAAAATGTAATTTTCACAGATGGATATGAAATATCACAGATGGAAATCAAACTATCCAGGATTAAGGCTGTCATCCTTTGTCTGAGATGAGTTTGCAGGATATTCTGCAAGAAAAATAATGTACTGTGATTTCCCACAAGGAGCACTAGGCAAGCAGTTGCATTGATTCTTCACCAGACTCGCCAGTAATTGGGATGCTGGCTGTGATACGCTGCCATTGATTTCTCATGGAGGCTAGGTTATGCTGGAGCAGGACAACAATGACTAAATAACAGCCTGCCCAATGATCTTAATGCCACAAGCCAAGCATAGTATTGATTTCATTACAGAATGCCTCCTAGGTTCTGGGCACATACATTTTTTTTATTGATCAGCGGTGGTGTCCACATTACTTTCAGTATTGTCACATGCACGGCAGTTGGCCAATCAATGGTCGTGGAATGCTGAGTGCATGAGATTACATAGGTACTGTACAGTGGGGTGCGATAAATTTTCCACAGCTCAATCTGGGTTGGGAAAGGTGACCCCAATTGACAGTATTGATAAGTGCGAGGGCCTCAAACCTGTGGGATAAACCATAGATATTGAGTGATTAACTTGTCCAATTGGGTTTCATTTGATCCTGTCCACATTTTGTGGCCCCAGGGCGGTAAGCGAATAGGAAATCACAGCAAGGCACCAAGCAGTAGAAACTCCTCGGATAAGACTCTATTGATGATTTGTTGGTAGTAATTTGTTCAGCCAGAGCCACAAAGTAGAGGAACGGCTTTCTGTCTTCACCATGAAGGGCTTCAATTGCCAGTGTGGACTGGCTAAACATTTTAATCGATAACATAGGCTTGACTTAACCAATTATATGAATGTGTTATTGTCTATCTAAAAATAGGCAATTTATTATGAGATGTATTATTATTAGTATTAGTAGTAGTAGTATTAATTGTATATTTGCGGGAATGTATTTTTCTATAGTGCAGAATCTTAGTTTAGCCTTTGTCAAATGTCGGCTAGAGCACACATCACGTCCTGATAAACCATATTACTCCCCTTGTGTCAGCATATTTCCCACTGCTGTACTATCCAGAACACAACAACTCTAATTAAGTTTGTTTTATTTTTAAATTAATGTTGTAAATTCATTGTTATTGTTTGGCTTCAACCACATTTAAAATGTGTTTTCTGGGAATGTCTTCATTATGTCGTAGAATTATATCAAGCATAATGCACGGAGTCAAAATCCATGTTTAAAATGTACTTCACAAATAGAATAGGGTTCTGATTCTGACTAATGCCTAAGTAATGAACTAATGCTTGTAATGGCCTTTTCCTAATGGAGGTGGCCTGCCCCTGTGCTTGTCTAGGGTAGGCCTTGGGATGTGCAGACTTGATGCCCCACGGACCTTTCCCTTTCCAAATGGCTCTTAATGAAGAAGCTCATTAAGGATCCGTGGTTGCTTTGCACCGTTAATGAGGGCCACACAGCTGCTCATTAAGCTCACAGCTTTAGGCTTTGTCTTCCAACCAACCTTTGATAATACATCAGCACAGCAACCGGGGAGAAGAAGAAAAAATAAAAACCAACACATTACAACCACCTATTTAACAACATGGTTGTTGGTTTGTGTGAGCCTGATCCCTTGTACCACTGGCTGCAGGTAATTTAGCACTGTGGCACTCAAACAAGCTTAGCACATCTGACAGCATTTAGCAGAAGCCTGCGGCACTTTTGAGGTCGGAAAAAAAATTTGAGCACACAGGGCTCAAGAATTCCCTCAAGGGTCATGGACCGACCATCCACTTGCTATTAAATCTTGAGCTTTTGAGTTGCATAAATAGAATTGTGAAAGATTTTGCTTTGGTAGGAGTAAGCATCTTTAGCTTGCCAGTAAAAATGGTTTATGATGCAGATAGAAAATATAAATGACTCATCTCAGTGTGTGCTTTAAGTGTCATCAACCCCTACATTTATGTTGTACTTGTTCCTTTACACTGGGCAGATGGCATTAGGCTGCTCTACATTCTGTATCTCCATTTTTATTCAAATAAGTCATATTTTCCCTCAGACCTTATGAGCAGAGGCACCTTTTCCTATTGGTAATGATACTGAGTTTCACCACATTGTCAGTGACTATTTAAATTAAAAACCACCTTATAAATTACGCCTGCTCGATCGCTAGCAGGGATAATATTTTCAATAGGCTTTGCAAATCCTCAGTGCACTCAGTTATAATTTTCTTTGTGTTTCTTTTTGCGGAGAAAAACACAAGATGTCTTTGCTGTAAGTAACAGTGCAGAGAATTACATACTACACAGACCCAAGCCTTCCACCAGCAGTTCAACGCATCACATGACTTTTCCCCAACATAACGGGCAGGTGCAAGGAAATCACATAAATTGAGATAATTGCAGACGGCCGGCCACGTTAACTGGTAAAGTAAATCCACAGCGCCTCTCCTTTCCTTGCTGGTGATCAGGGGGGTACGCAGGGTCCAACATCCTGGGTACGCAGGGGCCAACATCCCTGCATGGCGGGTGGGTGGGTGGGTGGGTGTGGGAGGGGATGAGGGCTCGCCTCATTAGGGTGCTATTTTAACAAAGCGATTTCTTTCCGCACTGCAGAGTGGCATGTAGGCTACACACGGCTCACAGATCTGCGCGCTGTCTTCCTCACCCCTCACAGAGGGATATAAATCTCCTTTGGGCAGGATAATTACCAACGTAATTTTACCCCGTAATGATGCTTGTCAGTCAGGAGTGCTGATGAAATTAAAGAAGTTCTTTTCCCCAGATTTTCAACCTAGATTTATGTGCCAGGCGCATAATAGAAGCTAGAACTTCGGGGAAAAGTTTCCATTTTCCATTCTACAATGCAGTGACTCCATAAATGATGTGTGTAACACCAACAGAACGAACACCGTTAATAACGTTCCACACCTGCTCACATCAATTTACAGAAAGGTTACACACGGGCAAAGTGGCCGTTGTTGACATAGTTTTTACATTATTCACAATGACAAAAGTGCTATTTAGGCATGGCAGCTTTTCTGTGTGGCGTTTTGGTTTCCCGACATACAATATTCAACTTGACACTGAATTTGGTATTCACACATGAAGCAGGTAGGCCTACATATGCAGACATGCTCTACTGCAGTTGGATTAAGTCAGTGCACTAAAAGCTGTGAACAGGACTTTTCTGGTTAAAGGCGCTAACTAAACTAATACAGCCCTCAAAGGAACATAGCTAATAATACAGGTAAATACAGAAGAATAGGCTATAATGTACCTTTTACTGGCATGCTAGATTTACTATGCTTAATGCAACAATCTTTGTATTCCAGGTGAATAAGGCTTAGTCTATGCTATAGCCTACCATGTAAATATGAATTTGCAGGTGACTTGGGTGTGTACCAGCATTGCATCAAGTTGTCCATGCGTGCAGTAGAAAATAAGTGTGTAATATACACATTTCATAAATGTTACATAGCATTAGGTCTATACAGTCTACCAACAATACCAGAACAGTCTATAAGAAAAAGGAAAGCACTCGAGGGTTCCTGCGCTCCTATGCAACACACTGAAATGACAACAGCACCCTGTTGTCACGTCAGTGTGTTGTAGCCTATTATCTGTAATATGTAACACCAGATGAAGCCTGAATGTCACAGTAACAGAAAGTGTATTGTCTTATTAACGGAAAACTACAGCATGCTTTGATCTTTATGCTGAATTACCCTGACTTGTCTTAGTTGATCCAAAAAGGGCTAGTTACAATATTTCACAGATGCTGTTAGGAGGTTTGGTGGCAAAGGTACAGACGTCTCCTGCGGATCTGGGGAGATAAAAGCACAAATACAAAAGACATCACTGCCTGAATGTTATAATATTTAGCATAAGCAGCGCCAACCCCTTCCTTTAAGGAATACATGTCTTGTGCTTTCTTTTAAAAAATTAACATGGAGAATTTGGGACCCAGTTACCCCATCATTCAACAAAGGCAATTGAACAATCGCTTATATCAAACTTCGACGATGACAGAATTAGAGCATTGTTTCTCAGCCCTCAGTCCCCCACAGGGAACCTGGCACATACAACTCAGAAAAGAAAGTTTACTTTCGTTGTCTGTTGAAATTACGCTCATTTGCATACGCCGAGGAGAACCGGGCCCACATGAAAAACGACGACTCCACCGAGGGGGTCGGCGAGAGACGCTTTGAGGACTTCAGCTAAACGTGTCTTGTAGGTTATGACGACGATCGACCCTATAGTGTTTTAACGAATGACAAATGCTTTCGGGATGCCTCACACAGAATTGTTCATGACCACCCAGAAGTGCTCATTCATTGTCCTGGTGTCAAAATGTCAGCAGTTGAAAAACAGAAAGAATAAAAGAAAAAAACTAAAAAAAAATAATAGGCTACAAAATAAAAAGATAAGGCAGGCTAAAAACAAACAAATAAATAAATAAGGGCTTATTTTAGCATGAGCGTGAAAAATATCACTTCACATGGCAAGGCGCTGCTGACCTCCATACAACAATCCCACATCCGTGTATATCAATTGACAGGAACGGGTTATCATGGGCACTGATTTATTAATCAAAGCTAATGTTCTTTTGGTCAGCTGGGTTTGTCCTATTTATATGCAGCGACGGAAATGTAAAGTTATATATTTACTCATCCGGTGTTCCTCGGTGACTCACTGCACATTTCAAAGAACTTGCCAACTTTGTCATATGCGATTGATAGAAGTTTTTCGCTCGCTATAGTATAATCGTCATTTGTTTGCTCTTTCATAGCAGGCCTAGCCTACGTAAGCTATCTCGTATAAGAAAAACACCCATGTTTTCTTGACGGTCTTCTTCGGCGTCTTCTCTTTCCGATGTCCTGTGTTCAGCTACAGACCATAGTCTCCAATGAAGTCATGCCGCGCAGCAGCTGCACAATCGCTCGCGTTTCATTTCACTACACGCGGTTATTCTAATAGGCTACCACGTCTCTCTCTTCATCTCAAGGCTTTGTGTGATGCCAATAACTGCTCTTGCCCGCCTCATAATTGATCTGATTTTATGTTTGATTTGACTGGATGTTATTAATCTTACTGGGTGTAAAATATCCCCACACCTTCTGATTGGAATGCAGGGGGGGAAACTAGCCTTAAGCAGCCCCACAGGTGTCTTTGCACCTTATTGAATACTTAATACCCAGGCTACACAATGGGAACATTCAACGACGAAGACAGATTCTTGCTAGAAGCCTATGGCCGCCTAGTTCGTAATCAGCCTCCCTTTGCATTGTCTCCAGTGCGCAAGCAGGACTGCAGCTTGTTGCTTACAGTAAGACAATCTGTATCGCATATTTTGCTGTTGCGAGCTGCAGGGGTTGGTGCCAGCGCCGGGCATTTGATAACACATTCAATGCTGTTAATGGGGTCCTTAGTGAACTAAGTCTTGTTTTCTATCCATCTCAAGGTTCATTCAGGTGAGAAGCATACGTTCCAGTGTCTCTGTGCTGCGATGAAGGGAATAGAGAGGTCCCTCGCCCAACATACTGTAGCAGTTTAGAGCTAGTTTTTCCCCCGTTTGCAAACGGAAGTTCTTTCATTTTAATGATCTCCGCAAGTGCAGATATTCAGGCCTTCCCTTTGCTGAGAGCAGCCCCTCCCAGGGTCTTCCGTTTGTAGCCTACTCACAAACGTCAGGGTGTCTTGAAAGCACGGCCGATCATTTCAGAGGAGAACGCGGCTTTCCATCGTTCTCCGTTCGAGAGCCCCCACCCCCCTTTCCCTCCCCGCCCTTGAGTTCCTCCAATGTCAGCGCTCACTTCAAAAGCCCCGCAATGAGCTCTGAGGACTCCATTGAGATTTCACATTGCAAACAATTATTCCGCCCGTGGTTCTTTGACAGAGATTTCTCTAGATGTATATTACCAGGCCATGAATCGGGCTTATCGCTTTCCCAACGGTGTTTCACAGTTGTTATGCTTTTGACCCAAACTTAGAATAGAGTGTAGATGTTCTGCTATGTAGACAGGGATTTAGGGTGTGTTTTAACTCCAAACAGGTCAGCAAGGATTGGTGGAGTAGATTTCCCGAGCAAAGTTTAAACAAAGGACGATTACACATATAGTCCGTAACTTCGTCCCTTGCTTTGCGCTCACATCTTTCAGTTGTCAATGCCTAGCTCCTTTGGGTGCAACATAGCAGCATTAACAGTTGAAAGTATGCTAACCTCTCTCTCTCTCTCTCTCTCTCTCACATACCTGATACATTCACCTGGGCCGGGGAAGGGGAAAGGGGGTTCTTTCATGGTGTGTGGATGGATATCATCTAAAATAAATAAGACATACCAACCCCCTTCACACACACTCGTCTCATTCTCTCTCTGGGAGAAAGCATTTCGAAGTCTCAACAGCAGTGGTCCTTGCGTGGCCCAACACTGCCGGCCAATGAGAACAAGGGTTGGTTGGTTTAAAAGAAGCATGACTGATACTGTGCATGCATCCCTCAGGTAACCACCCACACTGCAAAGAAAACACTGCTGTAGTCATATCCTGAGGGAAATGTGTGTCTGCGCAAACATGGATTAATAAATAAATGCATCAACTTTTTTTTTTGCTCTTTATTTTAAACCCTATATTATTGCTGGAGGATTCACAGGTGAACTATAAAACAAACCATACCCACACTAGACATATTACATCAGATAGAATAGGCCTCTGGGTCAACTGTATGTTGGCCAAGCAATGCCAGAACAATTTAGTGCTGCTGTTTGCTACATTAGATTGTTTAGGCAAAGTAAGTTTCACTCCAAAAGTGGTCCAAAGGCGGTGTCATGTAATTAAATACATCTAAACTATTAAAATGACATGGTCAGCATAGAAGATAATGAACATTAATCACACATACATTACAGACATTACTGTATACTTCCAAAGGTTGGAGTAGACCTACAGTAGAATCAATGGTGATCAACTTCTATGATGAACCTGAGTTGAGAAACTCTGTGCATGTGTCTGTGGAGAGACAGGTGAACCCTGGTCTGTTTTGATCTCTCAAACATGTATTCTATCTCTTCTTCCACACAAGGGATCCTCAAACCAAGGTCAGCACTCAAAGGCAGGGTGCACCATGGGAAATGAGCCTGTGCGTGTGTGCACTTGCCTCACGCTTTTGTGGGGATCAGCAAGGCATCAGAGAGATGGGGCTGACACTAGTGAAGTCCCCGGGTATCACCTATCACTACCTGTTTCTGCCACAGGGAAAACCAAAGACCAGCGCTAATTGTATCATTAATATCATTTCAGTCTGAGGGACGATTATTTTGCCTGTTTCTCCAGGCCCAACCTTGAATTAGGGCCCTTCTTGGAAAACCAAGCACAGAGTTGCTTTGCTAACGACAGAGGATTTCAAATGCTCAAAGCTGTGAGCAAAGATATGAAGCATTTCGTATAAAGATGTTGCAATCACATGGACATTGCATAAATTTAGCTAATTACTAGTTGTATAGCATGTGATTCTGCACACAACACAACACACACATTAAATGTAATTAATAGAAGTAGGTTCAAAATAACCAATAAGTCAACCCCACACTGGGTTAAAGATGCTTACTTTCTTTTTCACCTACTATACAATTGGTAAGACTTCGAAGATATATTGATGTTCTGGGAAAGATGAAAAAACGATAATGATATATGGCAAAAAGCAATGATTGCATTTCAGTTTTTAATACTAATATATTTTATTCCAGAATTGTTAAGTGTTATTTTTGAGGGCACATGCTCAAATTATTTTTCATCCATTTGACGGGTATCAGCATCAATCACATAATGACATGACTCCTTAAGCCAACAGCCAGGAGAACACACATTATGGATATTTTTAAAACCATGTAGAACGACACGCGGTACGAACCCCCAACCGGTGTGACAGATCAGGGCTGTGGCTGGTAATAGATAGTCAAGCCATTACTGACACCAGCCCAGTCACAGGCATTGCCTCTTCATTACGACCTGTGTCCGGCCGCTTTGTGGCCCAGAATGTGTCGTTTCTCACTGCTTCAGCCCTAAGAAAAACACTGATGAATTAAACAACGGGAAACCAATCAATCTGAGTGAGACGATTTGTCAGTTGTGAGCGAATGGCTCACCTGCCTGATGACAAAGTCAGTCTCGGCTACTAGTGGGTGTTTTGTCCAAACCAATAGGAACTTTCTCGAAAGCCTGGGGCTCACGCCACTCTCTGTCAATAATAACACCATACAACATGCTTTAAAACCTCTCCCAGACTGGGAGTTCAAAATATTTGGCATGTTACAGAGTAAGCACAATACCTCCTCAGTACAAATGTACACATTTTAACAAGCTTTCCCATGACATAATGCATACATATTTCTTCCATGAGACAGATGGATAATTGGGATATTTTTCCAGGTAACAATGAGTTTCATAGGGAGTTATTGTAGTTTTTGTATTATCAAAATGGCATAGCTACTATATTGTGCCTAGAACAATTTTAGTCATCTTTTCTTAATCTGTTAAAAACTAGTTTTAATAAACGTAAAAGGTTTGTATGAAATTATATAATGGCGAATTGGCATAATGTGGGACCTTTTTTGTATTTCAGACTTGGAATCTGTCTGAAATGCATTTTTATCACTTGACCACACAGCTTGCTTCATTGACTTTCATTTGAGCAACAAAGACCTACACGCACTAGAGATTAAGAGTCCCACATTATGGCAATTCACTATACTGTACTGTATATGCACAACTGTCATTGCAACTAATACAATACAACCATACAGTACCAGCTGCACTGATGGCACTGAGGCTCTCAAATGAGTCTATATTCATCTGAATCTACATCCTACAGTCCACCTCTCCATCTTGCTCCCCATTCAAATGAATGTATACTCACTTCTTCATTCAGATCAAGGTCAATGCTGTGATGCCCCAGAAAAAAGTTTCACCGTCTTCAGATGAAGCCTAGAATGTGTGTGTGTCCAATCGGATCATTTAAACTCCCATAACCCCCGATTAATCCCCAACACTCTTGAAGTTGATAGAGCTCCTTGCTAATGAAATTATGACCAAACGAAGGCCTATAACACATTCGCTGCACATCCCCTGGACAGGCCAGGGAGTTGACTTTTCCACGCGAATCACACGGAAATTGGATACCATAGAGGTTTAGGCTGGGATAAAAGCTTTCTGACTTTCTGGAGGAATGTGTATAATTCCTGTTCAAACTGGTTTGATAAGACACAAGTATGTTGTACTCCTGCACCTTCCACCTGATAGATATATATATAAAAAAATACAGAAAAGATACAATTTTGTATACATGTATCTGAAAAGTGCTTAGAATGTATTTATTTCAAAAATCATCGTATGTAAATAACTACTGACATTGGACTCAACTCTAAATGTAAGTTATGTTTCTATTTCTTCTTTAGCTAAACCCGGACATACTTGATCAGTCATTTTTGCTGTGGTGCTCAAATAATTTTACGTAATTCAACATACAAGATATTCAATGCACGCAGTAGCTGTCCATACAACTCACTTCATGCATACAGATTAATATACGATGTTATTGTGCATCTAGCTTTCTTTCTTTTACCAAAAGTAGCCCCAATCTTCAATCAAGACAGCTGGATCGGAGTCTAGTGACAACGCACTTGAAGTCACGGTGTGTGTGCAACTTAGGGCACAAGGCACAATAAATCAACTGTACCCGCTGCTTGCCTGAGTAACGATGAGCAGCGATAGGCTTGTCATGTGGGCTTGAGGTTTCCGATTGGTCATTTATGTTAGAGCGCCCCTGGTTTCACGCCATGGGGAGCTCATGATAAGCTGCATATTGTCCAGTCACATAATGAAAGATCTGCAGGGACAAGAACAAAAGAAAATCCACTGTTAAATCATTTTGAAGCCAGTGGGGTAGAAAGTAAAGTTTTATTCAAACTAAAGTTAGTAGAATTATTATTGTATTAAAATCTAAAAGACCAACTAACTCTATATATATATATATATATATACACATACACACACACACATATAATTTTTTCTAATAGTCATGTCAAATGCCCATGTCTAGTTAGGCCATTCTGACATCGCTAATGCCAAAAAATCCCTGCTGCTTTCAGTGGTAATTGCCTGAATTATGAGACCTGCAGCTCTTAAAAGGGCCAGTCTGCATTGTTCCAATCTGCATCTGTGTGAGAGCGCCCGCTCCCCCCCCCCCTCCCCCCCTCAATTTATCCCCCACCTGTCTCTCGATGTCTGCTAGCAGGCTGCTGGCCCCCAGGCGGAAGAGGTGGGGGCTGAGCCACTCGTCACCCAGTTCCTCCTTCATCAGGGTGAGCCACACCAGGGACTCTTTGGCCGTACGGATACCCCCTGCTGGCTTAAAGCCCACCTAGGAGAACACACACACACACACACACACACACACACACACACACACACACACGTGTAAGTGGTTTCAGCAGGACAAAGGTTTCACACTAGCTCCCACCACTTAAAGGGTACTTATGTTCGTGTAATTGCCACACAAGTAACCAGTGGCTAACCATTGTTTGGTTGTCATGTTTGACATTTGTCCTATTCCGGGCTCAATTCAAATTTTTGCTCATTTCAATCCCAAACCCCCCCGCCCATTTCTCTTTCCCTTCCACTCACTGAAATGCCGAGAGAGCTGAAGGACTAGCTATGTAATGGAATCAATGAATCAGAAAATCAAGGCTGGGAGAGATGAGAACCTACATGGAAGACAAAAATACAGCAACAGTTCCATGTGGTTGACTTGCGGGATGAGACCCATCTGTATAGTCGGGAGAGGGGGGGGTTCCGTTTCTCCTCATTAACCAGGAAATAATTAGTTCCTGCAAATGCCTGTGGCCCCAGGAGCGCGAGAGTCAGACACATCGTGTACTCTACCTTGTGGCCGGTGCGCAGGAAGTAGTCACGGATGGCCCGCGCCATCACTATGGCAACAGGGTAAGTAGCATTGACGGACTCCTTCCCCGTGGACGTCTTGATGAAGTCAGAACCTGGCGGGTGGCGGTGGGGGAGAGGAAGGGGCATTCAGACTTCAACACATCTCATGCTGAATGGATAGTGTGAACGTTAAAAAGGTCCAGGTGACATTTTCATGTTACTTGTATCACTCCATCTGTAGATATGAGCTCTACCCAGCTATAGATGTGTGCCTTTACAGGCCAGTGCAAAAAGCAGGAAAGGTTAAGGCTCTCTGAGCTCAGAGCGGTCGCCGTGGTTGCAGTCTTTCGGCTGGCTCGTTTGGAAAGTCGCTCAAGAGTCTGGGGTGAGCAGACGGGAACACATGCTGCTGGCGTGGTGCGACTTGGCACGCACCCGCTCATCAATAAAAACGCTCATTTCTCCTCCCCTTCTTTCAGAGGCAATTATGTTTTATCAGCGTTCCTGATAAAAATAGAAGATGAAATGGCCCTCCTTTAATAGATTAACCACAAACTGTGGACTAGTAGTGAAAATATATTTATATATAAGAAATGTGCCCCTTTCTGCCTCCCTAGTGTGTAATGGCTGTTCATTACAGACAGAACAAGATGAAAATTTTCCAGTTCATTAAAGACATGTCCTATGTATTTTTCCCCACTCTCTCTCTCCCCCTCTCCCTCAAACTGGCATAATCCTTAAGATTCGTTATGGGGAGTCTTAATTACCAGATAATGGATAACGGTTATTAAACGCGGGTGGCAGTAATGAAGCTCTATTCATTTGCGTGGACGTGGGGGTTGGGGAAGGAGGGGGGTACTGCTGGGAAACAGCAGAGTAAAATAGCCTGCATCGGAGATTAATAAGTGAAATTATCATTCAATTTCAGAAATCTCATACGCAATTCATAGGAACAAGGGGAGATTAAGGAGAAGAGTGTGGCGACAAAAGCAATGCATTTTAATAACGATTTCTATCAGGGCTCCTGACAATTTGGTTCTCTAATCGGCTTATTATGTGATGGCTAGTTAAGCGTCTGTGTGTGTGTGCCTAAGAGAGAGAGTGTCTATTCATCAGGTTAGGCTTTTAAAAAAAGAAAGAAAGAAACTTTGACAACAACGCCACCTGCTGGAGAACTCAAATAACTACACTATTGGATGTTGTGGATGTTAAATAGTGTTCTGCCTATCAGTTATTCAATTATAAAACAACATAATGTACTAGTTACTTCATCATTACTGCTTCACCTAATTATATAAGTTAGTGGTCAATACAATGGAAATTAAAAATAATTTCTAACACACACACACACACACACACACAACTGTGACAATTCTGTCAAGTCGGAGCCAATCAGTGAGAGCGGAGCGGAAAGCAGAAGTGAACGTGAGTACATCGGAATTTAATCGTACACGGTTACGTTACAGGTTTGGACCGACCTGCCATCATTGCCACCAGGCTGGCTTTGTAGACGTTAGTGAAAGTTCCCAGCTCTCCCACAGCCAAGATGGTCTTCATGTGGGCATCACCGCACGCCTGACGAAACTCACAGATCTCCTTGTACATGGCTGTGAACAAACATTTTAATCAAATAAAACATTCAATGCAATGTTTCATTTAATGTTTAAAAAGGTATAGTCAGTTATTGTAAGCTAACTGTAAACTAATACACCTTTTCTCAATTTTACCAAATATCTCCCCGCAGTTTGCTACCGTTCTAAATAGAAACAAAGCAGCGAACACTGCCCACAAGAACAATGCCCTTGGCTTCGCAAGGCGTTTCAATGTGGGGCGGATCTTCTGCGGGAGTTTGTTTTGAATTGAGCCCAAAGTTGGCAAACATTCTCAAGAATGACTAACCCTGCCTTTAAGTCGTGATAGCCAAGCATACCATCCCATTGTCCAGTGAGCGCCAGGGTCCTGTTGATAACTATGTCAATCTCCGTGGCACCATCTGCCACCGCCATGCGCACCTCCTCCAGTCTGGTTTTAAATGGCGTCTGGCCTGCTGGGAATCCAGTGGCCACTACAAGAAAAGAAATACACAAGGCAATTACAGAGAAATTAAGTGAATAGAAATTAAGTGAATAATAATAAACTCATATATATAAAAATTGTTTTGTTTTTATGTCTGTTACCCGAGGCAACAGGTAGGCTGGAATTGGCTGCTTTAAGCGATCTGACGGCGTCTGCCACACGAGAGGGGAACACGCATACTGCAGCAGTGGTCACACCTGGCGATGGAGGGCACAG
Organism: Typhlichthys eigenmanni; assembly: GCA_027564635.1. Classification (NCBI taxonomy): domain Eukaryota; kingdom Metazoa; phylum Chordata; class Actinopteri; order Percopsiformes; family Amblyopsidae; genus Typhlichthys; species Typhlichthys eigenmanni. Next base: position 5,389 of record JAODUK010014915.1, on the reverse strand, counting down.
CACAAGAAGACTGTAACTTCTGGAGGAGGATAAAAAAGGTGTGCTGCGCCCTCTAGAGGTTGTATCCCAGTATTATAGGAGCATGGCCGTTCCTGGGCTAGGTTTTGGAACATTGTGTCTGACGTGCTGGTTTGACATTTAAAAATAGTATACACATTTTTGAAAATGACAACTGACTTTTTCAGATGGTTCACTATGACTGTAAATGTTGACATGGCATTATAGAATTAATAATGTGCCTGCTTAATTTAGGTATGTCAATGAACAAGTACTTTCATAGTATTGTCAGATTTTGCTACATTCATTTAACTAGCCACAGCTGTTCATACCAAATAACCATTTGGTTCATACCCTGCTATGATGTAGAGTATGTGTGTGAATATGGGTCAGTACCAATTCAGTTCATTTAAATGATTAATTTGATGCAACATTAGAGCCTACAGCACGACTAGCCAAGTGGAAAGCTGGTTCAAACCTTTGTCGTGCATGTTCATGCTCTTCAGCAAATCATGTCGGACTGGCTGGATGGCTTTTAGGCAAAGGCGGTGGACGTTGGACGGAGTGTCATCACCGGCAAGTGTCGTCAGGTCAATGCATGTCACCGCTTTGAGCAACCAGGCCGCCTTGCAAACCATGGGGTGAATATAATGTGGACGCCAAAAATATTACATCAATGTGTTTATAAATGTTCATTCTAATACATGTATATAAATAGTCTATATCATGTCCATTCAGGTCTGCCCCGCACATGATACTCCTCTAAATCATTTTTACCTGTGAAAATAGATGATAATTGTCTGTGTACATCTATATTATGTTCATGTTTAAATTACTCTGTGCACATAGATTTTAGAAAAAGAACGAACTTGTGTACCTGCCATTGCTTCTTGGCCAGTTTACGAGCTTGAATCTGTTGGGCTCTCTTCAGGACAGCCTGTGTGTTCACTCTTACTTTGGACACCCATTCCAAATCTGACACACAACAGTCAACAAGTGTCACACGAATAGAAAAATATGACAGCTTTAGTTTAAGTGAAGTGTGATTGCCATTTAATTAAAACGCTATGTTTGGATCTACAACATTTCGCAGTAAAAACATTAGATTATTATATATTTTTTTACTGATGTACATTGAGTGCCATCAAAAAAGCCCCTTGGGGTTACTGAACTTCGCTTCTGTGCAAATAATGGCTGCCTCATGACATGTCGTAATGTCAGTCATATAACGAGTCATATTGCCGATGATGTGCTTCTGATTGAAAGGCCTACCATATTTCACAGGAGACATGGACTATTGTATTTGTGTGCTTTTATAGCGCACATATTGTCTTGATTTGAAATATTGTAGCATTATATTAACCAAATGACGTGAATGAGATGGTTCACAACATGGTTGAACTCTACAGATGTAGCTAACCTACCATGTGGGTCAGTAGGTCTACTGATATAAACGCCCATATATCTACAGCTAGATTATATTTACGTACCAAAATTTGATTATTTTTACGGATATAAATTATTAAAAATAAAAAAATATACAACACGGCTCATAAACGTGCACTAACGGCTAATAGCTACTCTTACCAATGTTTGTTCCCGGATTCCTTGCAGACATATTTAGAAAACTGCAGCTGTTTCAGGAAGTAGATTGAAGAAATATAGTTTTATGTATTTTAAATTACAAATAGCATCTAGCTATCTGACTTGAACCATAGGCTACAACCATTGTGCTGCATTTGCCAAAGGTTATCCGGAAACATATTTCAAAGTAAAAGCCATTACTATAAGACAACGCTGTGTTACAAAACAACGTTATATTATAGTAATGCACGCAGACGTGTTATTAGATGAATGTACGTATTTAAACAATTATTTAAATGTTTGAGTGTACATTCTTCCAAATAAATGTCTTACTTGTTTTTAAGAAAAAAACATATTTTGACGGTGACGGACGGCTTGCGCTTCTGACGTTATGACGCAGCCTACTGCGACTCTTTCCACACCAATCACAACGTGCGCACAAAATACTTACAAAAAAGTAGAAAAAGCCATATTTTGAGAAGAGATCAATTGTATTATTTAAATTCATATTTAGTTTACATATTCAAAAATATGTAATTGGACCTTAGTGCCTAGGCCTATTACATCAAAATGAATACAATCATAGCCCTAATAGAGTATGCCTATACGCTATATCATCACAATATGTTTACAGGCTATGTATCACATTCTGTAGGCATTCTGTAGCCTAGTCATGTAATTGTGCGATCTGACCTCGGCACTACACTAGCAGAAGCATCTATATTGATCTGCGGCTGGGAACCATGTTTTGAGTGAAAGCCAAATAACCCTCTTCTGTCACAATGGAAGCGCTCCACAATATTATGGAGCCATATGTTAAGGAAACCTTGTGATGTTTAAGAGTCATCCTTGAGAATGTGGCTACAGTAATTTGCTGTGTAGGTTGTTAGTCTGTGGTATACAATGCATCCGGAAAGTATTCATAGCGCTTCACTTTTTCCACATTTTGTTATGTTACAGCCTTATTCCAAAATGGATTCAAATATGTTTTTTTTCCCTCAAAATTCTACACACAATACCCCTTAATAACAAAGTGAAAAAAGTTTGTTTGAAATTTATGCAAATCTATAAAAAAAAAAGTTTTAATCACATTTACCTGTATTCACAGCCTTTTGTCAATACTTTGTTGAAGCACAATTGGCAGCAATACAAGTTTGGCACACCTACTTTTGGGCAGTTTCTCCCATTCTTCTTTGCAGGACCTCTCAAGCTCCATCAGGCTGGATGGGGTGCGTCTGTGCCATTTTCAGATCTCTCCAGAGATGTTCAATCGGGTTTAAGTCTGGGCTCTGGCTGGGCCACTGGAGGACATTCACAGAGTTGTCCCGAACACACTCCTTTGTTATCTTGGCTGTGTGCTTCGGGTCAGAGTGACCATAAGGTTCTTAGTCACCTCCCTGACTAAAGCCCTTATCCCCCGATCGCTCAGTTTGGCAGGGCGGCGAGCTCTAGGAAAAGTCCTGGAGGTTTTTGCTCTGACATGGATGCACTGTAGGCTACATTAGACAACAGACAAATTTATAGAAAAATGTAGGCAGCAAAACTATGTACTTTTTTTATGTTTACACTTTATGTTAGGCCAGCCGGAAGGTCGTGGGTTTGAACCCCAGTGTTGACCTACCTGTAAGCATCCTTGAGCAAGATGCCTAACCCCTTACCCCCCAACTGCTCCCGGTTGGTTGGTCGCACATTGCATGGCAGCAATCACCATCGGTGATTGAGTGTGAATGGGTGAATCAGTTTTATCTAAACATGCTGCCTGCTCACAAAGTGATTGCTCGATCTGAACTAATGTCAGCGTTGTAGTTGTCAAGTCTGTCATATTATTTTGTCTATAAAACACGTTAACCTCGACTTGTTTTGCGGTCAGACAAGGTATGACTGCAGTGTTATAGATTTGACACTAGATGTCAGTGTGGCACAATCATTTAGTAGATTATAGTGGAGAGAACCCGCCTAAAATAGATGGGAACAGTGACATTATAGCCTATAATTAGCCCAGGCTACATTACAGTGAATGAAAAGCATCCTATGGGCCTATACAAATACAAAAGGAGGTAAGATTAGATTCGGATTAAATTATTTGAATACTTTTCCTACATACTGCTCTCAATTGTGGAAGATGAAGACCTACGTTTGGATGAAGGTGAGGTAACTGACCTGGTTGACCCATGGATGTATTATTGACCTGAAACCGGATATCCTCTTCCTAAATCACGTGTGAGGAGATCCAGTGCATGTGCAAACATTTCTAATGAAATAAATAAAATATATATCATAGTTGTGTACTTACAGTGTACTTACTTTATAATTACTTTATTCAAATTTGACTGAATTGTCTATTATGTTATTTTAAAAACCGTGACCATTGTTGTTTTATTTCCATTACTTTTTAAGTCTGCTGTTTTTCCACAGCTATAGACTGTGGTATAGGCGGTATGTTGTCTGAGTGATGTGCGCTCAGCCAATCAGAAAGACAAACTTTTTTAGCCAGATCAGCAGTTGCATTCCTTACCTTAACCATTCGGACCAATCAGGTGGCAGGTACAGCCCCGTTGGGCGTTTACATATGGGAAATGCACTAATTTATATATTCTTAAAGTACCAGTCTTATAATATTAAAGATACATATCAGATCAGTCAAGCTCACATTTGTCACAAGAACTAGCCTAATATTGTGTGCATATTAGGCATATGTATTTAAGTTATATGCCTTCCTTTAACCGTCATTCAAATATATTATTCAAAATAATAATTAATATTGCATATATCAGCCCCATTCGTCTCGAGTTGGGGATAGGCCTGCGTGAGCTGTATTTCCATCAAATCAGCTTTAGGTAATTAGTCCTGAGGGCCTTAAATATCATATTTCATGAAGTCTGGGTTGGAGTTCTTTTTTTCTCCTGCTGGCGAGTCATGTTGACTCATTACACTAGTTGCTGCCAAAGAATGTACAGATGCATTTCTGAAGTGTAACGCATGCCTTTGAAGTTTCTACAAGACGCGAATGGCACAGTTGTTCTGCTTTCGGGGTGGCTCGAAGCGTAAACTGGGAAGGGAGGTTCCCCTGTTGATGCGGTTTGGTCTAACCTTCCTGGCCTGTGCTTCATTAAACTGAGGTCATTTACAAAGCCACAGAGGAGGAGAACGAAGGCCACAAGGAGGGAACTAAGGGGGAGGGGGGGGGGGAGAATAACCTACAGCCAAAGTGAGTCACAGGAGATAGAAGACAAGGGCGAAAGTGAGAGGAAATCGTTCCTGGATGACTGTGCCCTGTCTGATGGAGTTTATGCTTCACCGTACAGGCATGTGCCGTGAGACGGGACAGTGAGTCACAGAAGTCTCAGGTCCCGACCAGAGGGCTGAACATGGGCCCTGGAAGTGACTCAGTGGACTAACGGTCTCAGGGTAAACATTCCCGAAGCAAAACACGTGCGTTGCATCCACGTGCGAAATTGAGCCATGTAATTATGTTTATGTAGGCCTACTATGTTTCTGTCTCAACTCGCATCTCCTTATTTTTTCTATTCCCTTACTAACTCGTAAAAAGACATAATTTTGTTTTTGTTTTTTGCATGTGAACTATACTGAGACCCATACACAAAACCTCCCACACTCTAGCAGGTTTACGCACAAGAATTCAAGGTCACCGGGCACCCCACAACCTGCAAGTTGTGGGGTGCCTGGGTCACATCTACCCTCCAATTTTAACTGCACCTTAGTTACCACGAACCTTATCTCCACTCCACCATACAGAGGGCTTGGGGGGTGGGAGGGTGACGTTGGGAGGCTCCACAACCTGCCAGTT